>CM072519.1:2250014-2405014 GCA_036898135.1 Oncomelania hupensis | reverse complement strand
TAAGTTATGTGGAGTAATATGCATAACATATAAGAAAACAAGCAGTTTTTGTACTGTAAATACATAGGCTATATAACATGTACATAATAATATATGGAAATTAATATAATACATAAACATAGAAGTACTAGAAAACTACTGGTGCTAACTTAATATAATCTCTGGGAACCGTGAAACTTTCTCTAGTCTATCACCTTTTTGGTCATGACTGAGGGTTTTTCACTTTAGTCTGCTCCTTGACCCTCGTGGTCCTACGTTCGTAAGTGTGCGCGTTTATCCCGTGGTGTATAGAGGATATTTCTGAATCCAATCATCTCGTTCTCGCGAATACGTGAATCTTTTCTCGGACGTCTTTGTTCTCTTGTCCCGCCTCTGGGACACTTTTACTTGGTACACTTCTACATCTCAACTTCGAGTGTCAAAGGAGATATGCAGGGTAGTTTTAAGAGTGATATGACTCATGTGGCTACTTAGCGGTCCAGTGACTCCGGTTAGATGTCTAAGTGGGCTAAGTTACATTGTTTATAGCGAGTTCTGCTTGATACTATCGGGAGTGAACGTCTCAAGGATGTTAATGTAATAACTGTGAACATTCCCTTAGAGAGCTGGTAAATTAACATCAGGTTTGTTCAATACTGTCTGTTTATCTCTAAGCTAAGTTACAATATCTTTGCCATCACCATTTCTGATATTACAGGTGGTTGAATGATAGAGATCCCTAGCAGCAGATAATCCGTGCCATGGCGCTAAGTACATTAGTTGATACTTTCACTGGAGTAACTTCCTCTAATGTTGGTGGACGTCACTGTATTTATGTTCCCTCACCTTCACTCTCTTTGTCTCTGTGTCTCTCTGTGTGTTTGTCTGTGCTCGCTTTCTTTTCTCTACATAGACGCTCGCTACAATAAGTGTGGGACGTTGACAGAATTGTCTCCCGTGCAAATGTCGATCTTGAAGAAGGCCACCTACGTACGACACCCACGCAGGGGACAAATTCAAAGAAATCAGTTGAGCGCACTTGCTGCTCGCCTGCGCATCGTAACATCCCGGACCGTTATCCACCAGCTCGTACTTTAGATTTTTAGAATCGTTCTTATATAGCGCTTTTCCAGCTCAAGAGCTGCTCAAGGCGCCCACTCTCTGCCTTAGGTACATCGTCTGACGCCCGCCTTAGACAACTAAGCAAACCCTTCGCGTACTGGGGGTGGGGGAGGGAGTGGGGTGATGAAGAAACCTAGTGCGGAAGTGTACATACTAGACCTCGGTTTATACTCTCATCCGAGCGATTGGAACTTTTCTCGGAGTATAATCCGAGTTCAGCAACATTCGGCACTGAGCCGAACTGATCGATAGTGTTATCCGTAAGCTGTTTGAGAACTGACATTTAGAAACAACGGGGGCTAAAACTAAAATGAAAATCAATCCGGTCGCTAGCCTCATATTGTGACGCAGCTTTCACAAAGGCATTTCAAATACGGACATGTTGACGTGACACGGTGGAGGCTTTGAAAGTCCCCACCATGCATGGTTCGTACGCTCCTTGAATCTCCTTGAATTTTCGATGTCTTGTTCAAGGGCCCTTGAATCTCCTTGAAAAATGCCAAATTGGCTGAGCTCCTTGAAAACTCCTTGAAATTTCATTCAGTGTATCTATCCATTGCTTGACCTAGAGATTTTATTGTCAAGTGTTTACAAAAGGCCATTGAAAAATAAAAATTTATTAAACAAAAATTATATTATTTGTGTTGTCAACTGTTCGACGATCGTAACTTTTGTCGTCTGCTAATGATAAGGGAAGGAACCACCACTGGAAATTGTTGATTTCCTTGCTGTCGCGCATGCGCAATTGTTGGTTTCCTACATCCTTCGTTCTAACGCGCGATGTACAGAAAGTACGAAAACAGTGTAAAGGACAGCGAAACCGCGCGTGTTTGTTTACTGAATGGGTAAAAATGCCTGGAGGCGATTGTGTGTTGAATCTTTTGTGGTTATCGAAATCTGAATATGCAGGGTGGCTGCATGAAAAGAAAGGGAACAAGCATACATGTTTCTGCCGCGTCTGCTAAAAAAAATATCGACGTGAAAGTGATGTGTTACTGTTAGACCAGCTGTTCACCACACTCATGAAAGCAAAAAAAGGACTATCAAGATCTTTGGGCTTTTGTGAGGCAGTTGTTACTTTTGTCCCATGGGCAAGCAACTGTCGAGAGAAGATTCTCAACCAACTAAGAGATCAGCACTGAAAATCTCTCCTAGCAGTCCTTGGTTGCTCGCCGACAAGTGCTGAACGGTATCAGGAAAATTGGTGGAATCGACAAGGTGGACATCACCAAGGAGCTGCTATTATCAGCATCTTCTGCAAGGAGAAAGTACCACGACTACCTTGATCAACAAAAGAAAGACCAGGAACAGGCACAAGCGGCAAAGAAGAGGAAGGCACAGGAAGACTCTGTTGCTGATTTAAGAGAGAAAAAAGAAGAATGGAGAAGGATGCTCAGCACCTGACTCAAAAGGCAGACAAGCTTGCTGAACAAGAGGGTGCGCTGAGACTCTTGACTCAGTCAAATGCGCTGAGGAGCAAATCCAAGGAAATAAAGATCCAGCTGGAGATTTCCTGTCAGATTGATGAAGAAATGGAAAAACTGAAATATTATAACTGAAAACTCATTCATCTGTATGAAGTGTATTATATATTAGCTGGTGGTGGTACCTCTTTCTGACTGTGTACAGTTCTCTAACTTGTGTCTAAGGACAACAGGCTTCACAGTTATTGTTTAAATGGGTATAGACTCCGTAATCTGCATCATCATTATAACTGCAACTTTATAGACATGCAATATTTATAGGTGTAGATTTCATAATCACTATCAACATCAGTATCACCATCAGATTCATGACTGCAAACAATTTATGGATATCACTGGGTTAGAGATTTTATCCTTTATTTTGACTACTTATCAATTCTTATGTGCGTGTACAATTTTTTAAAAACTCCTTGAATTTTTGGAAAAACTCCTTGAAATCTCCTTGAAAACTCCTTGAATTTTTTACAACAATTTGAGTATGAACCATGCCACCATGTCAAAGTCACAGAACCTTTTCAAATTCTCAGTGGATATCGTCCCACTGGACAAAATTTAAGATTAAGCCATAACAATTACCTCTTTCAAAAGAATAGTTTGTATAATTGCGAATCAGTACATTCTGTTTGTTTATGTGGCTAGTAAATATGTGGCTAAAAATAGCACATTTCAGTGCCGTTTATAGGTCGTAGCGTTAGAAAAAGTTCTCCAAGAAACCACTTGTTGGATGGGGTCGCGTTACGAAACATACGTTAGAGAACACCGTTTCCAACAAAGGCTTCGTTGAAACGTAAGCCAGGAAACGTGTTCGAGTGACCCGCCCGCGCCAACCAGCCTGGAAACAATGCACACCCACGTCGCTGGCTGGTCGTGCCTTGGTAGTTTGTAAAAAGAAATGTGTGTACTTACAAAGGACAGAAATGAACAACAATTAACATGTTAACGGTAGGCATGAGTAGGCTAAGTGTACCACTGTTAATGCAACGTGTCTTCATTAATTTATTGTAAGACATGTGCACTATATAAATTTATGTATGTACGTATTGTTATTATTGTTAGTAGCAGTAGCAGTAGTAGCAGTAGTCATAGTAGTAGTAGCCGTAGTAGTAATAGTAAGCAATAGTAGTAGCAGTGGTAGTAGAATAGTAGTAGTAGTTGCAGTAGTAGTAGTAGTAACAGTAGTAAGAGTAGTTGTTTATAGTAGTAGCAATAGTAGTAGTAGAGTAGTAGTAGCAGTAGGAGTAGTAGTAGCAGCAGTAGCCATAGTAGTAATAGCAGTAGTAGTAGCAGCAGTAGTAGTAGTAGCAGCAGTAGTAACACCGTGGGGGAAATATTTAAAAAATCGCCCTGACACACAGCGCCACCACTCCTTCGGATGGGAACCTAAACCGAGGTCTAGTTTATACACGCACGCATCCACCACACGGATTTTAAAGATCCTGACGCTCATGTCCTAGCCGGATGCTCTGAGTGCCGGCTACACAAATACACCCAGCACGCACTAGGTCCCTTCTCCCCATCCCCAGTCGCCCAAGATTGTGCTCAGTGTTCTGGGCGTCACACTACGTTGCAAGTGGGCGTCTCGAGCGGCTTGAGTTACGTCCTGTGCCAGCCAGCGCCTTGAGCCGCTCTTGAGCTGGAAAAGCGCAATATGAGAACAATGAATGAAAATAATAAATAAGGATATGTTAAGGTAGACCGATTTTCGGGAAAACTGAACCATTCATTGGAATTGTGCCGCTTTGAAGAGAAAACCCGTTGACTGCGGCGCGTGTTTGTTTGTGACGGGTCTTTCGATATTACAATAAACGGCATGTCAAAACTTGCTGCGCTGACGTGCAAATATTTGCATCGGCTAAACCGTCGTGGATTGTTCTTTAATGACACATATTGTGGCTGCTCTTTGTTCGTCTTCGCCGCCGGCCTCGGTTAGACCGCATTTGACATCTGCATTGTCATCAGCATCAACAACAGCAGCAGCAGCATCGCACAGTGGACTTAGGGTGTTAGGCTTTATGTACGGAAGAGGAAGGGGGAGGAGGACAATTAATTGAGGATGATAAGACGACGACGGCGGCGACGATGAAGATGTTATTGATGATGATGATGATGATGATGATGATGATGATGATGATGATGATGATGATGATGATGATGATGATGATGATGATGATGGTGATGATGATATCCACCGGAAACGATGACTACCACAAAGAAGTGGAAGAAGAAGAAGAAGAAGAAGAAGAAGAAGAAGAAGAAGAAGAAGAAGAAGAAGAAGAAGAAGAAGAAGAAGAAGAAGAAGAAGAAAAGAAGAAGAAAAATAAAATAAAGAAGAAGAAGAATGAAAAGAAGAAGAAGAAGAAGAAGAAGAAGAAGAAGAAGAAGAAGAAGAAGAAGAAGAAGAAGAAGAAAAAGAAGATGATGATGATGATGATGATGATGATGATGATGATGATGATGATGATGATGATGATGATGATGATGATGATGATGAAAAATGCACGCAGCAAAACAAAAATTAAACGTGGGCACACCTTCCTGGAATGTGTCAGTAATTATATCGTAAATTTAAGGCAGATGAACGCTGGCTACATTAGTGTAATTGTAGACAGCAGTTTCGTAGTTAAAAGGCGCGAACTTCTGCCGTTCAATGCACCAAATGTTTTGCGTGTAATCCTTAACCTGTCAATTATAAATAAATAAATAAAAATAAGACCATATTTCAAGTAAATCCTTGTTGGAATAAAGAAAGGAAAACATTGTTTTCTTTGTCTCTTAAAAACAAAACATGTTAATGGAATCAGCTCAGCTATGCATTGATGCCGCAATAAGAAGTCTGAGACTAAAACCATGGCTTACAACGGACTATCCAGCGGGTCAACTGGTATTGTCCTGGACCATTCTTTTGTGCTTCTGTCCATGTTAAATAGCGCGATTTTCCAGCTCAAGAGCTGCTCAAGGCAGTTGGTCGATGCAGGCTCTAACTCAAGCCCAAGTCGGAGGCGCCCACGTGCTGCCGTATGCGCGTTATGTCACGCCCCAGACAACTGAGCTCATTCCTGGACGTCAGGGTATGGGGAACATGAAAATGACCTAGTGTTGCGCTCCCTTGTCATCTCCATCTCCCTATATGCTTGCGAAACATGGACCCTCACAGCAGGTCTACAACGAAGAATAGAATGCATGGAGATGAGGTGCTACAGAAGACTTCTGGGCATTTCCTATACCCTGCGCATCACCAACGATGAAGTCCGACACACCGTCATATAAGCCATTGGACAACACGATGACGTGCTCACAGTAGCTCCGATGGTATGGCAACGTCACCAGATCATCAGGCCTTGCAAAGACCATCCTGCAAGGCACAGTGCAATGAGGCAGAAGAAGAGGGAGACAGAAAAAGAGGTGGGAGGACAATATTCGAGAATGGACTGAGCGAAGCCACGAGGATTGTCGAGGACAGAGAAATATGGAGTAAGTTTACGCTGGTTAAACGATCATCTGTGGTGCCCCAACGACTTTTGAGATACGGGATATGATATGATAGTGCGTTCTATTTAATCCTTCTTATATAGCGCTTTTCAGGCTCAAGATCTACTCAAGGCGCTGACAGATACAGGATCTAACTCAAGCCGCCCGATGCGCCTACATGCAGCAGTCTAGGACATGAGAGTCCGGATCTTTAAAGTCCATGCGATGAAATGCCAGCGCGCAGTCTAGACCTCGGTTTGTACTCTCATCCGATGGAGTTTTTTGTTTACTGAGGAGCTGACCAGGCGTTAGAGCTCAAAGCATGGCAGTACGGTATTGTACCAAGATATTGAGTTTTGTGTTCATGAGGAGCTGACCAGGCATCAGAGCTCAAAGCATGACGGCACGGTATTGTTGTTTGATTGATTGATTTATTGTTGCTTTAGGTCCAGCGGTATTGTTGTACCAAGATATTGAGTATTGTGTTCATGAGGAGCTGACCAGGCATCAGAGCTCAAAGCATGACAGTACGGTATTGTTGTACCAAGATATTGATTACTAGGAAACGT
This sequence comes from Oncomelania hupensis, assembly GCA_036898135.1. NCBI lineage: Eukaryota > Metazoa > Mollusca > Gastropoda > Littorinimorpha > Pomatiopsidae > Oncomelania > Oncomelania hupensis. Next base: position 2,398,392 of record CM072519.1, on the reverse strand, counting down.
GCGAAAAGGCTATTTCAATAGGCATTGTGTACAAAGTTGTCAACACAAACAATTTTGTTGTTGTTGTTGTTGTTGTTGTTGTTGTTTTAATGCACAGATATTCTTTTTAAGTATTGTGATTTGTGTGTTCTGTCCTACAAAGAAAATGTCTTCAGGTATATTATTTTTTAACTAAACTTTCCGGTACAAAGCCATAAAACCAATTACAACTGCGCAAAGCAGGTAGTCAGTATTAGCTTCGCTTGTTCGTAGACAGTTATAGATGGCGCTGTCAAATCATCCTTTTTTAGTCCCACATCACATTGAAATATACAACAAAACATAGGCGGGACTCCAAACGAGCCAAATGTCGGTCTGTCAGTTTGGTCTTTCGGTCCGTTGCACCTCATATTTTAAGAAACAGTGAAAACAGTGAAAAGATTTTGACCAAACTTAATAGGAACATTATCACCTGCGTCAAGGTCGCTGAAGGCCTTAACTTTCTGAACGCGTGTCGCGAGGTTTCACAAAATTGCCTAAACAGATATTTGATAAGGTTGAGGTTGCAGATAGTGCAGATAGCAGGCATTCTTTCAATGTTTTTAACCTGTTTCATTAGGATAGAGTCGTCAACGAACTGCTCCACGGACACTTTTAAAAATGAACATTTTCAGCTATGCGTGAGTGTCTGCAATATACATTTGAATTGTTGCCATCTTGGATTTTAAATATGCTTTCACTTATCATCACTTCTTATGATATAAGAGCTGCGAATGGATATGCTAATCTTCGCCATACCCTTTGAAATTCATGATAAATTCATGACTGTTATCGTCTCTCTCTCTCTCTCTCTCTCTCTCTCTCTCTCTCTCTCTCTCTCTCTCTCTCTCTCTCTCTCTCTCTCTCTCTCTTTCTGTCTCTCTCTCTTTTTCTTTCTTCCGTCGTGCTTAACATTTCTATTTAGTGTGTGTGTTTGTGTTTGTGCGTGTGTGTGTGGGTGTGTGTGTGTGTGTGTGTGTGTGTGTGTGTGTGCAAGTTGGAGTTAGTTTTTTTTCCTCAGATTTCAGTTTTCTTCTTCGCTGACCTGTTCATTTGAATTTGGGAGGGTGTGATTCGGAATTTCATTTCCGTTTTTATTTGCCAATTCGCATGCCTGTAACATCAATTGAAATGTTAATAAAAGTGTATCAGGGGGTTTGGGGCAATAACAAACAAGGTTGATTGATGGATTTTGTGATCGATTCCTAGATGGAAAGATGGTTGATGGGTTGAAAGAGGATAGACGGATAGGTTACATGAATAGAATAATAAATAGGTGCTGTATGATGAATTGATAGATGGAAGAAATTCACGAATAGCTGGATGACAATGTTACAAATTAATTGGTTTGTTTTAATCCATCTAAGTGATTTAGACATTGACAATAAGAAAATGAACACATTTATAAACACATTTAATTAAATGACTATAAAATATAATCAAGTCATTAACTGGAATAATTGGGGAAAAAAACGTTAATTAAACTTAAAATAAAAATAGCTCTCTCTCTCTCTCTCTCTCTCTCTTTTATATATCCCCTAAGTTTATACACATGAGCTTTTCATGATGGAGTAGAAAGATAGATGGCTTTATGGACGATATATAATAAATGGATGGGTCAATAGATCGATTGAAGTTAGGAACGTTTGAAACTTTGTTTATTAGGGATACAGATTTTAAACTAATGAATAAGTCTAATCTTCAATCTGTCCCTTAATAAGTTAACATAATAAAGAACCTTTAACATTAACTTGGAAGTTGGAAGAGGGAGGGAGAGAGAGAGAGAGAATGTTTTTGTTTTTTTGCAATCTGCTGTGTTTACTTTGTACGGAAGAACGGGCACAGCTGTTAAAATGATGGTCCCTGAATGAGTGTGGCCTGATTGTTTGTGGTAAATTCGCTGGCCATTCAAACAGGTCAAGTTGCTGCAGCTGTCGGAATGTGGAAAGATTAAAACAAAACACAGCAAGAGAGGCGCAGCTGTCCTCACTACCAAACTGCACAGTAAACAAGCGAACTGTGGCGTCATTTTCCCCGGTATATAAATAACATAATCAGTAACTAGTATTTTATTTTGATGATGTAGTGGCAGACTCCATAGCGTGCTTAACTTTCGAGATATAATAATAACTGTTATTATAACTTGTATTATATGTGTTACGTTGAAACGCGCACGATATATCGTTTTGTTTTGTAAAGCATTCAATAACAGAATGTATTTACCTTTGATTTAATTTGGCGTTGTTGTTAGAAGAAGCTTGGTATAATTTTCGTTGGTCGATATTATTGGAGAATTCTCTAGAGTTGCTTGTTTACTATCGATCGAAGCTTCGCGATAAATGTAGATAGCTGAAAAAATTCTTGGACTGTAAAGAAAGTTGTATGACGTAAGACAGTGATGACGAAGTCTATTTTGATTGGTTGTAATGTGTCACGCTGGAACCTTCTGACGTTATCTGGAGTCTGGAAAAAACTGTATAATTGATGCACTGTGTAGAGAAGAGAGAGAAAGTGAAAAGCGATTGAGCGATTGTATGCAGTTGTTGATGTACGCTGAATAAAGTTGGAAAATTTCATACGACGACTTCTGCCTTGTTGCTGAGTGAACAGGTTGCGTGGATAAACGAATCCGAGTCACACCTATCCGGATTTTAGCATTGGGGCTGAATCATCTACTGATAAAAACAAAACCAACATCGAGTGTAACAATATGTCGTAATAATAATAGCACTTTTGTGGCGGCTTGATCTAATCGTTGAGAAGGTGGAGAGGCATTCTTTGCTGTAATCAAACTGGAAAATTAAAGACAAGTCTTCACTCACATACCTATGAAATTCCAAACGAATAAACGCCACAATACAAAGTACAGACTCTGAAGACACAAAATATGCACAAGCAATCAGCTTCAATGTATATGGAATTGTAACACCGCCTTCGGTAACTGGTTCAAAACAACAATCACTATTCACTCCAACATTCTTCAACATTTTCCTACAGCGCATCATGTCTGATGCCCTTGCAGATCACGAAAGGCATAGTCAGCGTAGAGCGTAGAGCAATCTCCAACCTCCGTTTTGCAGATGACATTGATGGATTATCTGGAGAGGAACAAAACCTTGGTCTGCTGGTACAGAGGCTCCAGAGCTTATGGAATGGAAATAAGTGCAGAGAAGACCAAAATGATGACCTATAACACCTATACGCTTGCGAAATATGGACCCTCACAGCAGATCTCCAACCAAGAATACAAAACATGGTGATGAGATGCTACAGACTTCTGGGCATATCCTATACCCAGCACAACACCAACAACGAAATCCGACACAACATCACACGAGGCATTGGACAACACGATGACATGCTCACAGTGGTGAGAAACGGAAACTCCGATGGTATGGCCACATCACCAGAGAATCAGGCCTTGCAAAACCCATCCTGCAAGGCTTGGTGCAAGGAGGCAGAATAAAGGGAGACCGAAAAGGAGATGGGAGGACAACATTCGAGAATGGACTATTTTGACACTAAACGAAGCCATGAGGGTTGCTGAGAACAGAGAAAGATGGAGTGCGCTGGTTAAACGATCATCTGTGGTGCCCCAACGTTACGGGATAGGATAGAATACGACCTACAGCATAAACAACATCTATATCATGTGTTTGTAGACTTCAAGAAAGCGTTTGACCGAGTCTCGCATGCAGCTCCGTTGGCAACCATGAGAGTGTACAATATCAGACCTAAACTTATTGGAGTCATGAAAAGTGTATGACCAGGCTACCAGTGCAGTCCTCCACAACATCGCTATCGGGAACTGGTTCAGAACAACAATCGGTGTGCGTCAAGTATGTCTACTCTCTCCAACGCTCTTCAACAACTTCCTAGAGCGCATCATGTCAGATGTCCTTCCTGATTACGAAGGATAAGGGGCAGAGCAATCTCCAGCCTCCGTTTTGCGGATGACATTGATGGATTGGCTGGAGATGAACAAGAACTTGAACAGCTGGTACAGAGGCTTGACACCACCTCCAGAACCTATGGAATGGAAATAAGTGCAGAGAAGACCAAAATGATGACCAACAACACCAATGGCATCAACATATACATCAAAGTCCAAGGCCAGTTTTTCAACACGGTGGATAGTTTTAAATATTTAGGAGCCATTGTCCCGACAGAAAGTTCTGTGCAGGATCGCACAATCAACTGCTGCCCTGACACGGTTTAAACCCATTTGGAAAGATAGGACCATCAATCCACATTCCAAGGTAAGTCTGCGGTGCTCCCTTGTCATCTCCATCTTCCTATACGCTTGCGAAACATGGACCCTCACAGCAGCTATACAACGAAGAATAAAATGCATTGAGATGAGGTGGTACAGAAGACTTCTGGGCATTTGCTATACCCGGCACATCACCAACAACCAAGTCCTACAGACCATCACACAAGGCATTGGACAACACGATGGCTTGCTCACAGTGGTGAAGAAACTGAAACTCCGATGGTATGGCCACGTCACGAGAACATCAGGCCTTGCAAAGACCATCCTGCTAGGCACGGTGCAATGAGGCAGAAGAAGAGGGAGACATTAAAAGAGGTGGGAAGACAACGTTCGAGAATGGACTGGTTTGACACTGAGCGAAGCCATGAGGGTTGCCGAGGACAGAGAAAGAAGGAATACTCTGGTTAAACGATCATCTGTGGTGCCCCAACGACCTTCGAGTTACGGGATAGGATATAATAGGATCATAAGGGTCCCGAGGTTATTAGCCTAGGCGGCTGACCTAACTTGACATGTTAGGGTATCGTTCAAGGACTGTCACTGGCCTCTTTGCTGGATGTAGCATTAGAATGGGTGTCAGACGGTTGGACATTTTATATATAGCATTACCAGTCTTGCCCTATGTTGACAGCTGTGACAATATGCTAGCAATATTACATATTGGGTGGTCTGGTGGAGCAGTGGGTTAGTCGTTTGTTTCCTATGCCGAAGTTCGCGGGTTCGATTCCTGCAATGGGGCGAAGTTAAGTGGCCTGGGTACGAGACTATTTACGTCACCGAGGGTTTTCTCTCAGTACTCCAGTTTTCCGCCTCACGTGAGTAATGTTATTAGATGCGGTCTATCTACCATTTCACCATTACAATTCCAGTTCCGCTCCGTCTTCTAATAGCGATTGCCTGCCTTTACCCCACAGGTTGGAGTGACGAATGTGGGTTTTGTTGTGCATGTAGGAGTGTCTGTAACATGTGAACGTGTATGCTGGTTACAGATCGCCACGCTTTTTATTAAACGACCTTCGAGTTACGGGATAGGATAGGATATGATAGGATAGAATAACTTAGGCTATCATTCGGTTACATTCTATTCGTGTACGTTTCATAGCATTGTGATTTTGGTGTTTTTGTTCTTTAACCACGTTTTAAAATGTTCTTTTTTAATCTTTACAGCGTGTTCACAATCTTTGTTCCACCATACATTGCCTGAATACTTACTATTTTCTTACATTTTCTTTTACAAATTGAGTATTCTGCTGACTGTACTCGTAAAATTTGAATAAAAAGTGCTAATATTAGCATGTGTAATAGTACTAGTGTTAGTGTTGCGAGTCGTTAAAAATGTTTGAAAATCATCCCAATTTGCATGATTATATGGAAGCTTTGGAATCATATCATCAATGTTGAAATCATCATCACTTATATCTTCATTTAGTTTAATAGTGATAGGAATGTGATCACTTCCAAAAGTATCATTATTTGGAGACCAAATACAATTAACGGCAAGATCAGGAGATATTAATGTTAAGTCTGTTACGGTAGTTTTTGAATAGACACATCTGGGATTCTGGTAATAGAGCCATCATTTTAAAAAAAAAAGGTAGAATCTAATATATTTTCTAAAAATCGATTACAAGTTACACTTGTACATCCAGATTCCCCAAAAGGAGCATGAACATTAAAATCTCCCAAGATCAGTTATTTATTATTAGATACATCCAGATGTTTGATCCCATATGAGTTACATTAGGACCTTTAGGGTAATATACAGAAATTACATTGAATATAAAATTATGATTGATTTGCATCATTGCTCTAGTGGCATATACATCAATAATATTTTTCGGTACAGGCATATAATCTAATTTAGAATATTGTAAATCAGATGATGATGATGATGATGATGATGATGATGATGATGATGATGATGATGATGATGATGATGATGATGATGATCACTGTGGCATTATTTAAAGCTGCAATACACTGCCAAATGAACACATTATATCACTGTGACCATAGTTTAAGGCGGGACGTGCTTTTGTCCTGTAGCGGAAGTTTCCATGACAGGTTTGATAAATGACAGTGTGCATGGGACGCCACCTTGCATGCACTTCGTCTCATAATTCCCCCATTCGTTAGCTCCCCTTCCCCCCACCCCCTAATCTCCCCATTCAGGATAATTCGTCCGGGTTATGAATGAAAACCTGGATATCGATTTCAGGCTGCACCGCATCTTGACAGCCTCACAGACTGGATGGATAACTGTGCTTCCTGTTTTTTTAGTTTTTGTTTTTTGTTTGGCTGAATTTAGGATTTCTCTGATGACGTTGATAACGAGGCTCATCGTCACCCATTTCAGCGCCTCGCACCCTTTTTTCAGATTCACAGTGATTGTTGCCCCGCCGGAAAAAGTAGAATTATGTAATAACATACCTGTCAAGTGCTACGGATTTTTGCGTAGCGCTACGCATTTTAAACATTTTCCCATTGCTACGGCGTATCACAAAGCTGCTACGCAATTTTTCACAAGTGACAATCATATTTTTTAACCAAGGGGGTTTTGCGCGCGAAAGTAGTGTGTTCCGGTCGAGTCCGGTTTAAAGACACTTAGTAAAAGCACCGCACTTCCGCAACACGTGCTTGTTCAGAACTTCAGTCTACGATCAGTCTTCGTGTCATTAACATTATTCATTTCTCTTTGATTACTTTCATATTATATCAGCTGCCATTTAGTTATATTTTTATTAAATTAATTGGTATAAGCTTTTGTGCAATGCTAATAGTTCTTTTCTTGGCATTGTAAACCACGTTTTGTGAATAACCAAATTTGTTTGGGGGGAAAAAAGTTCATCTGCTTTTTCTGTGTCAGTGATTGTCTCTCTTGGTTTTTGTTTGTTTTTTTATGATTGCCTAGCTTATTTTGTGTCTGTATGTTTTATATATATAGATATATATTTTTGCATTTTCACTTTTATTTTGAAAAACGTACATGAAAATGTTTATAATGATAATGATAATGGTAATAGCTAAAGTGTTGTGCATTAACAAGATTTTACAATACATTTGTAAACACATTGGATGTGTGTGTTTATATTGGATGCAGAAGTTTCCAGTTTTGTTGCGAATCGCGTGATTCACATTAGTGCTACACCAAACCTCCATTTGCTATGGTTTTTCTGTTAAATTGCTACACCACAACCCGAAAACCCCTTGACAGGTATGTAATAACATCACTTTTTCACAAGTACGTTTTTGATATAAATGGATAAACTCACTTGTGTATGTGCCTATCGATAGTATCAAGGGTTGATTCTAAAATGATGGCTTATGGCAGACACAGTTGTGTGTCAACACAACAAGGAAGGGATGTCTTTAGTTGAAAGCTTTACGGTCAGTGTGAATAGTGATTACCCATTATATATTCTGTTTGATTTGACAATACGGTGCAATTTTCCAAGTAATCTAATCATCACAAACATACTTGATACTGTAACCTTTTAAGCAGCCAGTTGGTGCCGTTTAAAAACAAGAGAGGAGGAGAGAGAGAAGGAGAGAGTGAAAGATAATGTGTGTGTGTGTGGGTGTGTAGGTGTGTGTGTGTGATTATAGGGATGGGGGGGGGGGGGGGGTTAGTTATGCCATCAATGAATTTTTTTAGCGTGACTGTTATTATGTTAAATGGAAAATGTAGTGCAGTTCATTTCTCCCCTTAGCACAGAATCAAAATGGCCGCGCTGCCTCGGAACGGAAACACCTCATTGAAGGGCCATAACGGCGGCTTTCTAAGGGAGATAATGAACCTTTTCCACAGCAGTTTCTATAGCACTGGGATTGATTTTGAGCCCGCTATAAGTGTATTGACGCCACAATGGTTGGGATGGTATGATTTAAAGCAGAACAAATTAATAAAAGAGGGGAGGAGGAGGAGAAGATGGGGGGGGGGGGGGGCTTGGGGAGAGAAAACAAGGTTTTAACAACAAAGGCCGCCATTTATAACCACATATGAAGTAAAGCAAGAAAAATAATGAAAGAAGGAGATGGGGAGGAGAGAAAGAGAGAGGGAGGGAGATTAAATCAATCCCATTGAGACAGAGAGATTTAAAGATGTAGAATGTCAAACGAAGTACAGCTGGAAACATTTTGTTACATAGTCAGGCAATAATAGATATTGTCTGAATAATATGGGGTGTCGGATAGCGCAGTGGTTGGAGCACTCGCTACTGTGTCGCAAGTTAAGCGCCGTCCAGTGCGGTTAGCACTTGGATGGGTGACCGCAAAACGTGAAGCTACAAATAACAACGCCCCCAGTTGACTCAACTGTGACTGAGTACCTACTCTCTTAAGAGTGGGGAAGGTAAAGCAGCGAGGGAGAGAGATGGGCATCACCCTCATTACGATGGCCCAAGATAAGTGTGATCTCTAACATCACGCTCCCCTACGGCCACAAGGCTATGGGACTACCTTTACCTTTTTTTTAACCTGCCTGAATGATTTACATGTCTGCGGTTGGTAAACATTAGTAGTACTGTTACATACTTTTAATGGTTATAGTTCAACTTTAAATTGTTAGATTTGGTTGTGTGTTTGTGTGACCATGCGTGGGAACGACTGTATGGTCTACCGTCACATATGTGAACAGACGTTAACATAAATCATTACCCCCGTTGGGGTGCCGGGGGTTTCAGTATAAATAGTATCCCCACTTTCTGGAAATTTAGTGCTTTAAATTCCCACTGTCGCTGTCTTTCTCATTTGCTCTTTCTCATTCCTGCTCTGTTCTATCAATCTGCTATACTATCTTCTTCTTCGCTAGACCAGTCTCCTACCTTTTTTCTTGAAAACTCTTCCGGGACAAGACTTCTTATTTGTGTATGAGGTCTGTTGGATCAGCTTGGGAATATTGGTGGTCACTAGGGCTTCCTATGATGTTATTATTTAGCAATGTAGGCATTTTATATGTATGTGTTTTGTTGATATTTTATAATGATGTTTGTATTCTATTTTGTTTTTGTAAACGGGGGTTCGATAAATTAGAGTACAGCCTCAGCGTCCCCTGCGTGGGATGTCTTTATTGTAAAGTGACTGGCTGGTGGAGAGCTTTCAGTTTTACCACTAGGGTTGTTTCGGCAGATCCTTTATGCGGATCAGGGGTTGTCCGGTCCTGATTTGGCTCAGAAAAGTCTGCTGGACCTAAAGCAATAATCATGTAATGTAATGTAATGTAACATAAATCATTGAACTGAACAGCTGGAGAGCGATGCGGAAGGGCGGAAAGCGAATAAAGAAGATGAAGAAAGGGAAGAAGCTAAATGAACTATTCTTGGAATGCAATCAGGAGCCACCACAACATCAACAATCGCAGCCGTTTCTAAACAAGTAATGTGTGGTGTATTTCAGCGTAGTGCAGAAAAGGTATCATCACGATAAAAGACTATCATGTCTTTTAAATTACAAAGTTCCGACCCAGTACAGATAGGGTAGACATAAACACACAATTAACCCCCCCCCCCCACACACACGCTCAGCTTCTTTGCCCCCCCCCCCCCCCCCAACCTCTGTACGCGCTTACTTAAAATCTCTCTCACAAACACACACACACACACACACACACACATCTGGACACAGGCACAGCCGGGCGCACGTGTACCCGCTCACGCAAGCACAGAGAGAGTTCCGCACACTCACTAATAGACACCCGTTTTGTGTCTGACTCTGTCACTGTCTCTATCCGTCTGTCTGGCTGTCTGGGTATGTGTGTGTGTGTGTGTGCGTGTGTGTGTGTGTGTGTGTGTGTGAGTGTGTGTGTGTGTCTCTCTCTCTCACTCACACACAGACATCTTCTCCATGCTCTCTCTCTCTCACACACACATCATCATCGTCATCATCATCACCCCGACCCACACTCCCACGCACAAAAACTACAAAAGTAAAGAGACCTAAAAACCGTTTATCGCTTTGTCGCGTGACTTAAACAACATGTTTTGAACACTTTGTTTTAAAACACGTAGGCCGTTGTACGAGGGCACGCTGTTTTTTTCAGTAGTACAGTTTAGAATGGGGTGTCGGATAGTGCAGTGGTTGGAGCACTCGCTACTGTGTCGAAAGTGAAGCACCGTCCGGTGCGGTTAGCACTTGGATGGGTGACCGCTAGTGAAGCGACAAACAACAACGCCCCCAGTTGACTCAACTGTGATTGAGTACCTACTCTCTTGAGGGTGGGGAAGGTAAAGCAGCGAGGGAGAGAGTTGGGCATCACCCTCATTACGCTGGCCCAAGATAAGTGTGATCTCCAACATCACGCTCCCCTACGGCCACAAGGCTATGGGACTACCTTTACCTTTTTTTTTACAGTTTAGAAAGTTGAAAGGCACTAACAGTGACTAACTGCTAGGAAAAATAAGAGTAGGAGGAGAAGATGAAAGTTAGTTAGTTAGTTATTCCTTGCTTACAGGGTCCAGCAAACTGCAAAGAGCCGAATCAGGATCACAAAATCAAGACCACAACTTGGTTCAAAGAGGGCTCACACCTGATCCGCATAAAAGATCTGCTGAAACAACCCTAGTGGTAACATTGAAGACCCTCCATCAGCCGTTCACTGTACAATAAAGACATCCCACGCAGGGGACGCTGAGGCTGTACTCTAATTTATCGAACTCCCGATTACAAAAAAAAAAAGAAGAAAAAAAGAATATAAACATCATTATAAAATATCAACAAAACTTACATATATAAAGAACACATATAGAAATCAGAAACAAAATACACAAAAAACACCAAGAAAAATATAAAAGCAAAGACTTTATATATAAAGAACACATGAGAAAGACAGCGACAGTGGGAATTTAAAGCACTACATTTCCAGAAAGTGGGGATACTATTTATACCGGAACCCCCGGCACCCCCACAGCGGGAGGGTAAAGATGAATGGAGTAGGAGCGTGTTTGCAAGTTGTTATGACCTGGGTTAATGGTCGGTGCTAGTGCATTGGACTTTCCTCCAAATTGTTTGTTTTAGGATAGTATGTTGTGTCAGACGATGCGCTTATGTATAAACTCCAAGTGTTGACAGTAGGTGGTAGGCATTAACTGCTGTGGAAAAGAGGAGGAGGAGGAGAAGACGAGAGAGGAAGAGGGAGGAGGAGGAAATGAAAAGATGAGAAGAAAGAGTAGCATGTTTGCAAGATGTTTGTTTTGAAGTAGCCAAGTCTTTCAGACAGACTAACTCTGTTGTGTGTTGACTGTAGGGAGTCACTAAATGCTGCCTATACGAGCAGGAGAAGAGATAGAAGGAGAGAGGATGTGAGAGAGGAAGATAGAGGAGGAGACAGAGGAAGAGAGAGGAGAACGAACGAATTTATTCCGTATAAGGCCGTAGCCTTTCTTGGAAGGGGAACATGCAAACAAAACAACAAATGAATGAGCGGAAAGAAGGCATCAAAACACCAAGACCTGACGATTGCACCTAATTTAAAGGCTTTTTATATACAAAGGATAGTTTTCGTACAATAACATCATTAGTAGTAGTGAACAGTACAGTCAGTGCTTGGTATTTCTGTAGTATTTAGCTGGAATAAATTATTGTCTCAAAAGTCAAATCATCCAAACTTAGACAGCGAAATACAAAATGTAATTCATTATCTTCCTCTGTTATACACAAAGGACATAGATGACTACTTGGTGTGTGAGCCCTGTAACTATAAAAATGCAGAAATAAATCAGTTATACCAAACCTACATTTTGTTATAATAAATGTTAATTATTTCTCTAAACCAAGTTGTAAATTCCTAGGCACACAATGAGAGACCATCACGCAAGCCATTGGACAACACGATGGCTTGCTCACAGTGTGAGGAAACGGAAGCTCCGATAATATGGCCACGTCACCACAGCATCAGGCCTTGCATAGACCATCCTGCAAGACACGGTGCAAGGAGACAGAAGAAGAGAGAGACGGAAAGAGAGGTGGGAGGACAACATTCGAGAATGGTCTGGCTTGACACTGAGCAAAGCCATGAAGGATGCTGAGGACAGAGAAAGATGGAGTACGCTGGATAAACGATCATCTGTGGTTCCCCAACGACCTTCGAGTTACGGGATGGGATTGAAAAAAATTTCACGTTTCTAAGACCTTGATTATAACATACATCACCAAAACCGTTGTGTAACAAAAATAAACGAACATTTAATACTCAGTTTATATTTCCTTTACTGTCTAGACTATGTAACATCAAATAGGCTTTATTAGGAAGTATACAATTTCCATCTGTAACAACTTAAACCAATAACAAATACAATTAACACATGAATTAATAGTTATTGGGTAAATATTCATCTCTCTATGAATACAATCATTGTGGGATACGCAAATCAACCCACAAAAACCTTTTGAAAGCATATGCATGAGTTCGTTCCCAATCATTAACAACTGTATCTAATCCCCAGATTTCAGACCCATCTTGCATAACATGTTGTATCTGTGCATCAAACCAATGAAGAAAAAACATCAATAGGCCTACAATGATTATTAAAACCCCTTAGTCTGGACCTGATAGATAACAAAGCTCTTTTGCCTTTACATGTAGGTCACGACAAGCAGAAACAAAACTAAGTCGGGTGGAAAATAAATTCCGAAATATTTATATACATTTACAATTGGCATTATTTCTCCATTGCGAACCCATCGTTTCCTGGCAACCAAATATTCTCATTTTTCTTAAAACTACAATATTGTAAGCCTACCTCTGTGCCGCGTCAACTGTACTGTGCCCGGTGTTAAACTTGTCAGGATATAAGCCAAGGCAGTCAGCACGCTGGATCTATGTCGGCTAAGAGATAACTTACAAAGTTTGAAAAGAGAAAAGAGTTAGAAAGTAGAAACACTGACGAACAAGCACTCAGAAATCAGACGAGATTAGAGAGCTTTAGAAAGCACATAAACTTGGTTCATAGTTCTTTTTTGTAGGAAAATCCCCTGGGCTATACGTCTTAACTGTTGCGCTTCCGGAAGGTCACGACCTCCTCATTTGCATTACGCAGAAAACTTCGCTGAGTGAAAATGCGGAATTTTCAACATTTTGACGAATCGTGATTCGCATGTAAATTTCTGGTATTTTTTGCATATATGGGGTCAGTGGCTATAAACGTATGCTTGAATAAATGCTTTGTCTGTATTCTCTCACCATTTGTTGTTGTTAATACATTAAAATAGATGTAATTTGCTCCGAAAAAGGGTGCTGTTTTTGGGCTGCTTTTGCTTTCAGATGTAAAATGGCGGAGAAAGTTTGTGGTTCCGTTTTAGATTTTCATCATAAGTTTTGCATTATGTCTAGCTTTCATTTGTTTCCTATGGGTATGGTAAAGATGTAAAAAATCACTTTTCTAGGTATTCTTATGAATCTGCACGAAGAGCCCTTGGTTTAGATGAGCCCTATTCTACTAGGTTCTGAAGCCTAAACGGGCTAGCCGGTAGGGCTAGTGTAGGGAATGAACGCAAGTTGGGGCTATAGAAGCTCTCTAATTTGTGTATATTTTTGTTTTTCAGCGTGAAAAAAAGTGACCAATCCTCTATCCTAAACTTCAACTAAACTTTCGTTGGGAAAAGTTTCTGTTTTAGCCCGTGATGAACCAAATCTAGACTCGTGCGTTTTGGGTTAAAACAACCTCCGCCAATTAGAGCGTTATGATGGCATTTACCTCCCCTGGATATAAGGACGAACAAATTTCGTCTTCATCTAACATGCAGAGCTAGTTAGATGAAGACGAAATTTGTTCGTCCTTATATCCAGGGGAGGTAAATGCCATCATAACGCTCTAATTGGCGGAGGTTGTTTTAACCCAAAACGCACGAGTCTAGATTTGGTTCATCACGGGCTAAAACAGAAACTTTTCCCAACGAAAGTTTAGTTGAAGTTTAGGATAGCCCAATTTTATTGTCCTTAACGCTCATGCAATAGGACGTTAAGCATCGTTTTTCGTTCGTTCGTTCTTCATCTAAAGCCGCTGCTGCTTCAGAACAGCAGGCACGGAAAAAGGTTTGCAAGGATTTCAAGATTATATAGCCGGAAACGAAAGGGATCACGATGAACCAAGTTTCGTTGAACACATGTTGGGGCTATAGAAGCTCTCTAATTTGTGTATCAAATAAATTAAAAAACAAGAAAACAAATAGCAATGCTCTATCCTAAACTTCAACTAAACTTTCGTTGGAAAAAGTTTCTGTTTTAGCCCGTGATGAACCAAATCTAGACTCGTGCGTTTCGGATGAAAACCACCTCCGCAAATCAGAGCGTTATGATGGCATTTACCTCCCCTGGATAAGGAGGAACAAATTTCGTCTTCATCTAAAGGCGCTGCCGCTTCAGAACAGCAGACACGACGAAAAGTTCGCAAGGATTTCAAGATTACATAGCCGGAAACGAAAGGGATCACTACGAACCAAGTTTCGTGGGTGGAACTAAAGTTCTATAATAGCGACATAATCATTTGACCACTTTACGTTTAGAAATTATTATTACCAAGTTCCTTTGTCTTTTTCCAACATGGGTTTACCATTTATACAAAAAAAAATGGCAATTTTGGCGAACAATTTAGGAACGAAACTACAACAAAGACAAATCTCTACCGATAATGTTCCTATTGCGCGTGCATTTTAAAGTTAATCAACAAGTTACAATTGACGTATCTCTTGTCAGACCCGTGCAGAAACTTATTTATTATTTAGTACTTATTTAGTAGTCCAGGATCGCACAAACAACTGCTGCCCTGACAAGGTTGAAGCCCATTTGGAAAGACAGGATCATCAGTCTACATTCCAAAGTAAGACTGCTGCGCTCCCTTGTCATCTCCATCTTCCTATATGCTTGCGAAGCATGGACCCTCACCGCAGATCTACAACGAAGAATACAAAGCATGGAGATGAGGTGCTACAGAAGACTTCTGGGCATTTCCTATACCCAACACATCACCAACGACGAAGTCCGACAGACCATCACACACGCCATTGGACAACACGATGACCTGCTCACAGTGGTGAAGAAACGGAAACTCCGATGGTATGGCCACTTCACCAGATCATCAGGCCTTGCAAAGGCCATTCTGCAAGGCACAGTGCAAAGAGGTAGAAGAAGAGGGAGACCGAAAAAGAGGTGGGAGGACAACATTCGAGAATGGACTGGTTTGACACTGAACGAAGCCATCAGGGCTGCTGAGGACAGAGAAAGATGGAGTATGCTGGTTAAACGATCATCTGTGGTGCCCCTACGACCTCCGGGTTACGGGACAGGATAGGATAGGACTTATTTAGTATAAGTCTTTGAACAAATCTACAAACCTAAACGCTTTGCGCTGAAACCATACAATACGTGTCTAGCTATATTCTGAATACAAGGAGGTGAAATTATTCCTTGCATCCAGATTGTTTCAAGATCCCTAGCGGGTATAGCAAGGACAAGGAACATTATATCAGCGTGTTTCTTAACATAAGCTAGGTTACTGACCAGCAGCAATTCTGCTTCCTCTCTCTCTCTCTCTCTCTCTCTCTCTCTCTCTCTCTCTCTCTCTCTCTCTCTCTCTCTCTCTCTCCCTCTCTCTCTGTTTAAAAGGACTTTGCTTTGCTCGGCAACCTTCATCGCTGAGAGCGCGAGGATCTAATTGCTTTATAATTAAAAATATACGGAAATTAATTAGACCTCCTTCTCTCTCTCTCTCTCTCTCTCTCTCTCTCTCTCTCTCTCTCTCTCTCTCTCTCTCTCACTCTCTTCTCTCTCTCACTCTCTTTTTTCTCTCTCTCTCTCTCAACTTGGCTGGAGCCTCAAAGTTTTGAATGTTTTGAATGTCCCATTAGTGCTCAGAAAATTCTTGCAGCAATCAAACATCTAAATCTGAACAATTACAGATCTCATACACTTGTGTGTAACGGAGGGTTTTTTGTGTATTATAATCTAAATAAATATATGTATTTGAACATACTACGTTTAATCTAATGAATGAGTATGTGAGTGTGGCTGTCTGACGTTCAGTATAAAGGTGTGTGTTCTATCTCTGTTTACTTTAACTTCTCATCCTACACCACACACATGCTTTCAGACAAGGACAAAGTCTACACAATTGTTTCTCTTTGCCCTCCTGTTATACTATTTCTCATTCAATTATAAACATACACAATAAATCATTCACGTATACAGTAAGTTACAGATACATCAAATCATACAATTACTTCCAGTTCCAGCATATAAATGAATCACACAGCTGATAAATAAGTGCACACAGTTAATGTAATACTTTCACCCAGTCACGTTGATGGGTGCACACAGTTTCTCTCAGAATTCAACACCAGTAGAAGTCGTTGTCCCTTTCTAAGGACGTCACTCGACTCTTCTCTTTTTCATTAGCATCGAAGCACAGACTTCATTTCGATGATTTAGATATTCTAAATTTCACAGTTCTTATTTAGGCCTACTGACCGTATGTCGCGGATCAAACACTCCCGGCGCGGTATTCACAGCCGACGCTGGGGTCACAGCCACACACTGAAGACGCTGCAGTTGTCTTCGTGGCGTAGATCCGGAAATTTACTACTGCACCGTTGTTGCACGTCTGCCCCAGTGATGATGCAGAAGGAGAGCTACGGCGTTGATGGCGTCCACATCCAGTTATGTAGATGTTGTCGCGTGGACCAGACCCATCCGCCGCACATCAGGGGTACTTCGCTCCGTAACCGCCCCGCTGTATACAACATGTACACAATCGTAAATTTTTGCTCTTATCCTTAAAGAGACTGTATGTCTTTATAGCTCACATTGAGTAAGGATCATTTCCCTTTGTAGAGTGTCTCTACACGCTACCACAACACTACAATCACTACTGTCACCATTCCTGTGACAATACCTAGTATAGCCACTTTACACACATTGCATAGGCTACACACAATGGACTATGAGCCAAATATTACAAACACAGCTCACCTTCATTTTATAACATATTTATACCCATTCATTCATCAATAGATATACAAATTACACAACTGAAATACGTTCCTATTTCAGCCCCATATCTTCACATATGAATGAATATAAAAATGGCATCATAATTACAAACTGAGTCACACATACATGTATACACATGATCAAATAAATATTGTCACGAGTTATCGAACTTTGTTTTCAAACATGGGTTCTTCTGTACCCTAAACGTACTAATTCATAAAAAGCAACACTCTTCCTTTTTCGTAAGGATAGCTTAGCAGTTCATAATAAATACCACTAATAATAATAATAATAACAAATACCTGTATTCTTATACAGCTAAAGTCCTAAAGAATCAGGTCTTTCCAGAGCACCCACGAAAACGTCCTCTCGCTTAGGCTGATGTATAGTCTCTGATCTAACAACAGCTCAGAAACTAAATTATAATTTCTACCGGAACACACAGTGACGTCATAACGTCTTTCTATATAACTGCGTACAAAACGCGTTCGTTACATTGTGTTCGAAACAGTCGGAAATTAGACCCATTAAATGCAAACCGTAAATCAGTAAATCGTTTATCTAAAACCTTGTCTAAGATTAGAACTAGAAAGTAATTTTTTGCGTAATTATAATCTGATACGCTTGTGCTCGTAACAGCCGGAAATTAGACCTCCCCTACTCCTTAACATTCTCTCTCTCTCTCTCCCTCTCCCCCCCTCTCTCCCCTCTCTCTCTCTCTCTCTCTCTCTCTCTCTCTCTCTCTCTCTCTCTCTCTTTCTCTTTCTCTCTCTGTGTGATCTGTCTTTTTTAATTGACCACCGGTGCCCTTCTTTTTTTTAGGCTCTTCCAGCCATTAATCGAACAGTTTTTAACATAGTTCCGGCTAAGATTGCTAAGAGACAGTACCAGACGTTTGCAATTGCCAAGTAGCATCACCGAACTACACCAGTCGCTAAGATCCTGCATGGATTCAGCGAATCAGTTTCAATTTTTTTAGTAATTGCTTCAAACCGGCAACATCTGCTTCATCACCTGAGAAATCATGCCGAAAATCAACAGTCGCTAAAAGATTGCATAGATCCAGCTAAAGGTTGATTTGTAACCTAGTGATTTGTAAACAGAAATTTCGATCAAGTTCTCTATCCATTTCGTCTTTAGATGTCTTGCCTAGTCTTGTCTTTCCTAGTCTTGTCTTTCCTTGCCTTGCATTGCCTTGTCTTTTCTTTCCTTGTCTTGTCTTGCCTTGCCTTGTCTTGTTTTGCCTTTCCTTGCCTTGTCTTGCCTTGCCTTGCATTGTCTTGCCTAAGGCGCAGGTGCCCACTTTGCTGTCGTCTGACGACCGTACAACCCAGTACAATCCTGCGCCACCGGCTATAGGGGGCGGGGGTGGAGAGCGGGGGTTTATGCGGTTTGGGGGGGGGGGGGAGCGGGAGAGGAGGAAGAGGGGAAGGGCTCTAGTGCTTGCAATGTGTTTGTGTAGACGGCACTCGCTCTTCTATGACATGAACATCAGGATCTTTCAAGTCCCTGCGAGGGTGTGTGTGTGGGCACGGACTAGACCTCCTTCTATATTTTCACCCGAAGGAGTAAGAAGAAGAAGGAATAAGAAGAGGAAGAAGAAGGAACAAGAAGAAGGAAGTAGAAGAAGAAGGAAGTAGAAGAAGGAGGAAGAAGAAGAAGAAGAAGAAGAAGAGGAAGAAGAAGAAGGTAGAGAAAAAAGAAGAAGTGTGGACGATGTCAACGACTACGAAACGACGGATCTTAATCAACCTATGTTCCACTGAAATCGATCGAGTACACATCCACACAAGTTACACCTACGCGCAAGCCTCACTTTATATATATATATATCTATATATATATATATATATATATATATATATTTTAATTTAATAACAGAACTTCGCTAGCCCTCCACACTTATCCCCGAAACAACTTGCAATGCGAAGTGCGGTGGCAAAGATCGCTTGTCAATTAATTCAAATTAACAGTTTTGTGGCTTTCCTTAATGTCGTGCAACTCAAATTCCCAGCAGCAGAATCCAGGCACACGACCCTTTCGCTATCTTTTATTTTGTCAGAGAACCCTCGGCCGCAGCTCGGTGTTAAAACGTTCGTTTGGGATACCGAGGACCCAGGTTGAAATCCAGTTATAATTGAGATCCATACGCCCCCATGTCCTGTGAGGGTTATTTCCGTCTGCCGTATGTATTATGGTGGGTGCAGATGTTGTTTGTTCATTGATTCAGTGCAAGGGGCAGGTTTGATTGATTGATTTATTATTGCTTTAGGTCCAGCGGACTCTTCCGAGCCAAATCAGGACCGGACAACCCCCGATCCGCATAAAAGATCTGTTGAAACAACCCCAGTGGGAAAATTGAATGCCCTCCACCGGCCAGTCACTTTACAATAAAGACATCCCACGCGAGGGACGGCTGAGGGTTGACCTCAACTACGCGAACTCCCCGATTACAAAAACAAAATAGAATACAAACATCATTATAAATCATCAACAAAAAAACATACATATAAAATGCCTATAGTGCTAAATAGTACATTCATAGGAAGCCCTAGTGACCACCCGGCAGAAAGCGTCCAACATTCCCAAGCTGATCCAACAGACCCCATACACAAACAAGGAGTCTTGTCCAGGAAGAGTTTTCAAGAAAAAAGGTAGGTCATTGATCTAGCGAAGAAGAATATAGTATAGCAGAGTGATAGGACAGATCGGGAATGGGAAAGAGCAAATGAGGAAGACAGCGACAGTGGGAATTTAAAGCACTAAATTTCCAGAAAGTGGGGATACTATTTATACTGAAACCCTCGGCACTCCAACGGGGGGAACTGTTGCCGCAGTTAATTTGTCATGCCTACAAAGGCAAGACAGGTTTTCAACTGGGGCTTTCACTGTACCCTTTATAGGTTAGAACAATCTACAGTGGCAAGATTGCTCATGACCCCAAGGGGTAAGGGGCAGGTTAGGGCCAAAGGCTCTGTGCCTTATTCTCGTTGCGCTTTGAGCTTTCCTTTGGGATGGATACTTGCCCCATACAAGTCAAACTCATTATTACTAACAGCTGGAGAATTATGTAGCAACAGCAGCATCGTCGTCGTCGTCTTGGTCGTAGTCATCGTCATTCATCGCCGTCGTTGTCGTCATCATCATCATCATCATCATCATCATCGTCATCGTCATCTTTATCGTCGTCGTCGTTTTCATCATCATCATCATCATCATCATCATCATCGCAAAACCTTATCCTCGTCCTCCTTTTCCTCATCCTGCTCATCATCATCATCATCATCATCATCATCATCATCATCATCATCATCGTCAACAGCTGGTATGTAGGCTACTTCATTATCACATTTTCTGGAACGAAATATTGATTGATTGAATAAAGGATGAAGACATGAACGCCAAATTATACAGCGCATAGAAACGTCCACGGCCTAATATTAACAGCGACGACCCGCATCGCTCCTCGAGACATACCACAGCAGTTTTGCATATGACGTTTAGTACTCCCCAATGACGTATATAATCTGACGCGCTTGTGTATTATTGACCATCGTAGTAATACATGTTTAGTGCCCTTTAATCCGTCTGCCTCATTGCCTTTCAGATTACAAAACCTGTGGCATCATGTATCAAAATAAGCGATGTATATTATTCGTCATCGTAGTAATAATGTTGAATGCCCTTTTCCTGATAAGTGTGCCTCATTGGCTTTCAGATATACAAAATCTGTTGCATCATTTATTAATATACGCAATGTTTATAATTATACAATTACCAATTTTGCGGAATAAAACGCTGTTCACTGTGACAACCCGGTTGACTGTTGGCTTCAAGAGGTATGAATTCTCATCATATGCATCCACATCGTCGTATTGGTTGTTGCTATTGTTGTTTCCTTTGTAGTGCCGTGTGTTGCTTGTCAAGTTGGTACTTGCACTATATTAAAAGACGCAGTATCCTCCTCTTTTCAACACTATAGACAAGTAAGAAAGAATGGGGCTCACTCTGTTATTACGTTCCCCACTAAACTAGACATTACATTTTGATGGAACATGTTTTGGTGTTCAGGTTGTACATCACTTCCTTAGACTCCCGAGTTAGGCATTTCCAAGAGGCAAATCATGTTGTAAGCTCGGATATTGTAATGTTGTACTCCTTCGAATGAGATAGGAATATACACCGAGGTCTAGCCTGTGCCCCCTCGCATTCCATCGCGCTGACGTTTTAAGATGCTGACGCTCATGTCCTAAACGGGTGAGTGCCGGCTACACAAATACAGCTAGCACGCACTAGGTTCCTTCTCCCCAATTCCAGGATTGTGCTCTGTGGGAAGTGGGAGCCTGGGGCAGCTGAAGTTAGATCCTGTATGGACCTGCGCCTTGAGCTGCTCTTGAGCTGGAAAAGCGCTATATAAGGAGGATAAAATACAATACATAATTGCTCGCAATGAAGTTCACAGTTCTGGATTGTATTGCTACTATAATTGAATAACAGGAATACATGAGCAGCTTTTATCTCTTGTGATTCTCTTCCCCAACCCCTCCAGATCCCCCGACCCATCACAGTCTCTCTCCCTCTCCTCCCCATCTCTCCCCCACCCCGAAGCACTTCCCCTGCCCTCCATCCCCATTCCGCTGAACCCTCTTTCATCATTTCTCCGCGCGCCCTGGACAAGCAATGGCACCAATGATGCTACATAGACACCGTACAGGTGATAATATTACCAAGTGACATCAATAATGGACAAGAACGACGTCTTGACCTATAATTACTAAGAAAAAAACTAGCAAGTAATCTTACAGGCACTCCACGGGCGCAATCAATGATTGTCAATAAAAGAACTCCGGTCTAAAAGTACACCACGGGATTGTCCGACCTGGCTCGTGGACAATGGAATAGCAACTCTTCCGTGCGATGACAAATTAAAGTACGGCCAGCCACGTCGGTTTTGAGACAGTGGACATGTTAGGTATTGATGACCAATAATTTGTCAGTCTGTGTTTCGTAATCTAAAGACCCCTGACATTGACACCTCACCTTAATGATGCGTCGCATGGCATTTTCAACGAAGATGCCCGTAAATGGACTTGTCTTGTTTAATCGTCACGTGACTATCCCAGAATAAGTAGCACAAAGTGTCAACATCACCAGGGCCACCATCCACACCAGCTCAATGCCTATGTGAGCAGCAATGTTTAGTGCCTCCACATTTTGCTTGTTGCGGGCTATTTATAGCTTGCCTGCACCCTCCCTTCCAGTGAAAGGAAGCATCGGCGAAGCTATTTATAGCTAGCCTGGCTGACCTAACCTCAAAATCTAAAAAGCTTTGGTTGAGTCGCTGTGCACCATCATCACCACCATCGTCATCATCATCATCGTCATCATCAACGTCGTCGTCGTCTTCGCCGTCGATGTACACGTACAATATGGTTTATATGATGGCTGTTTTGTTTGCAGGCAGTTTTAAGTATGACGAGACACCGTGAGGACTAATGCAATGGACACCAATATGACCCAAGGACTTCACAACACTGTGAAATGGGTGAGTTGGTTACCAACCGTTTTTCAGTTCCAATCAGTTTGGGTTTTTTTCTGGCGAGAACTTTGTGTGTGTGTGTGTCTGTCTGAACGTAACAATCTTTCTTCTTCTTTGTTTACTTTTATGCTTCTTCTTCTTCTTCTCTTTCATCATAAATAGCGGCATCATTGTCATTGTATCCACCTTCTTCTTCTGCTGTGTGTACTTGTAATCATTGTCCTATTGTCTATAAGCTGCTGTTTTCTACCTCCAAAGACCAGTGTGATTTGTTGTTTAGTGCATGTCATGGTTTAACAAATTTTTTGTGGTTCCGTCTTCTTCTTCTTCCTTTTCTTCTTCTTCTTCTGCTTCTTCTTCTTCTTTTTGTCTGTGAAATTATTATGGCTGATCTGAACTAGCAGCTGCTGCAGTTGACATTTCTGACAAAACTGCAATTACACAACTGATTATATTGATCCAGTTTGGAACAACTATCATTTGAACTAATATGCATGGAACTGATTCTACACTGTGTCACTTAAGTCGTTTGTGTGGATGATCACTGTTGGCTTTTAAAGTGGTACGGTTCATCATGGGACCCGGACAGTCTCAGTGCTAGCTGCACCATCGTGTCTGGTGGAAATTTTATACCCAGTGTTGTCCCAAACATTTCAATTTGTGTGAGATCAGGCCGGCGTTCTGCAAGTGGTTATACAGGTGTGTTTAGTATAGGTATTAGTTGCAGTTCTATAGTAAATCCGTCTATGATGATGATGATGATGATGATGATGATGATGATGATGATGATGATGATGATGATGATGATGATGATGGGGGTTTTGTAGTCCAGTATAGTATATTTTGCCGCTCTGAACTCTTCCAGTTTTGTTGCAATCCGTTTAGCCTAGCGCAGATGTCTACAAAAAATGGTGACTGATTTGGATGCATAGCAGGTAATTGCTCTTTCTCTTTCTCTCCGTCTTTTTCTCTTTCTCTCCGTCTCTTTGTCTGTCTATCTCACTGTCTCTGTCTGTCTATCTCACTGTCTCTGTCTGTCTATCTCACTGTCTCTGTCTCTATATCGCTCCTCTGTTCGTCTCTCTCTCACACTACTACTTCTCTACTACTACTACTACTACTACTACTACTACTACTACTACTACTACTACTACTACTACTACTACTACTACTACTACTACTACTACTGCCAATATGTAATTGCAATTTCCAGTTTTGATGTAATGTGTTAACTTATCAAGGACAGATTGGAAAATTATACTTTTTAATTAGTCTGAAATAATAATTCTTTTTATTTTTTAAAGTTTCACACACTCTCGCTCCATCTCCCTCCCTCTCTCTCCCTCTCTCTCATCGTATTTCGGGATCCATTATTAGTATTTTTTTAAAGTCCAAGGCCAATCCTTCAACATTGTGCATAGCTTAAAATATTTAGGAGCCATTGTGTCCGACACAATGGCTCCCGACAGGAAGTCCTCTCCAGGATCGCACAAACAACTGATGCCCTGACAAGTTCGACGCCCATTTGGAAAGATAGGGCCATCAGTCTACATTCCAAGGTAAGGCTGCTGCGCTACCTTTTTATCTCCGTATTCCTATACGCTTGCGCAACATGGACCCTCACAGCAGACCTCCAACGAAGAATACAAAGCATGGATAGAGATGAGATGCTACAGAAGGCTTCTGGGCATTTCCTATACCCAGCACATCACCAACAACGAAGTCTGACAGACCATCACACAAGCCATTGGTCAACACGATGACATGCTCATAGTGGTGAAGAAACGGAAACTCCAATAATATGGCCACGTCACCAGAGCATCAGGCCTTGCAAAGACAATCGTGCAAGGCACGGTGCAAGGAAGCAGAAGAAGAGGGAGACAGAAAAAGAGATGGGAGGTCTTGACACTGAGCGAAGCCACGAGGGTTGCTGAGGACAGAGAAAGATGGAGTACGCTGATTAAACGATCATTTGTGGTGCCCCAACGACCTACGAGTTACGGGTTAGGATAGGATAGGATAAGATAGAATATTTGTAATATAAAGTTTGCAAGTTCTAGTTAGCGTTTCCTAAGCCAATTACAATAGCCTTTCCGGCCTGTAGAAAGAACCCCAGATTAAAACCATTTCTTTGACAATCAGGCATTGTTTTCTTTAAAGCACGATTTAAGGTTTCCATTTCCATATGATTTTGAGAGCCACGGATATTTTGGTGGAGAACACTGTCCAGAGAGATGGAGAGATAGGTCAGAGATAGCAATAATGGGCTCTGAGCCCCCAAAGCTCATAGAGTTACTAAAGGAGGCCTTTTATTGCAATTTATGGCTGTTTTATGAGCTTTTTAAAAAGCGCTCCAAAGCACTCTGGGAATCCGCAATTTGCTAAATATAATACATATTCGTATATCTTGCGTCTTTGGTCTCCCCATCAACTCCAAAACTTAGCCAGTTAATTAGTTATTTGTCAAAACTTATTTCAAAACTTAGAAATAAAACTTAGAAAAAATACCTCATTTAGAAAGTAGAAAACTTACAGAAAACTTACTTAGAAAACTTAAAAAATACTTTACTACTGGAATTGGAAATTTTTACAAAAACCGGTGGTAGCACTTCCCGCTTGGACTCTCTCCCTAACTTGGTGGAGTGGGACGGACCCCTCGACCTTTTGCACGCATCTCCCACTCCACCAAGTGAGCCCAAGCGTTGTGGCATGTGTTGTCATCAAACCCCAAATGGGGAATCTCTACGAGACGAAATTAGAGAAACCCACGGAGGTGTACTGACTGAACTTTGGCTGCGAGTCGGACAGTTGGATTAAGTAGGAGGTTCCCAGGATACCGCGCGCAGCCTCCTGTCTTACCAAATGTCATGCAACCATTCGTTCTTGCGTTCAATATCTGTTTACTTGTTGCCTGAGGCTTGACAATTGGATTAAGTAGGAAGGGATCGAGAGTTAGCGTGCACCTTCCAGTCTTATCCATTGTCATGGCAATTTTTAACATGTATCCAAGCCACTTGCCACTTTGTACACTGTGTCTATTATTGCAATAGGACAGACATTTGGCCTTAATGCCTTAGCAAATTCAACACATGCCACAGAAGTGACTAACCACACCGAAAATCTATACTTCCTTTTTTCTTTATATCCCCATCCAGATCGCTCATAAAAGAAGATTGGGCTTGGGAAATTACATACAACAAACCAGCATTAATATTCGTTATTCTAAATGTACAATTCTAAATAATACACCATTAAGTGCAGCAATCTTTATTACATATTGTTCATATTAATTTTTAAAAGTGTAACAAATAGATATATAAATAAAAATTTATATTAAAGCATGTGTTTCCCATTTACTAGCTGTAAGTTAAACCAAGGGAAATAATTTGTGTGTATTTTAAACATGCATTAAGCATGTGATCCAGTTGAAAAACAGAATCGGAAATTCCCCTTTACTAGACCAGAGGAAATAATTTGTGTACAGGAATATTTGTGTGCTTTCTCTGTGTGAATGTAAAATCCTTAGTAAGTTTTTTGCCTTTGCTTAGATATATAAAAATAAATTTATATTAAGCATGTGATCCAGTTGAAAACAGCAAATAGAAATTTATATTAATCATGTGATCCAGTTAAAAACAGAACCTGGAATTCCCTTTGCTAGGGGCAGTGTGAACTAATCAATATTCTTGGCCTAAGCCCAGTTTATTCAATCGGGAATTCCCGCAAACATTAATGTTACAACCTTATTCCATTAACTGACCAGGTAATGATGACAATGATTGAGTCGGGCATTCGTGGAGGAATAAGCGTGGCAGCTCACAATTATTGCAAAGCCAACAACAAATACCTGAAGCACTATGAGCCCTCGCAGAAATCTAATTATATAATGTACTTTGACGCTAACAATTTATACGGTTGGGCAATGAGTGAGCTTTTACCGGTTTCAGATTTCAAATTACTTGTTAATCCAAACCCCGCAAACTTTACTTGGTTAAACAGTATTTTAAATCACCCTAAAGATCATACTATAGGGTTTATTGTAGAAGTTGACCTAGAGTACCCCAATGCTTTACACGACCTACATAATGATTACCCATTAGCACCAGAAAGATTGCATGGTACAGACAAGCAACTTAAACTTATTCCCAACCTCTATAATAAATCTAATTACGTCTGCCACTACAGAAACCTGCAGTTCTACATCAGACACGGCATGAAGTGCACAGCGATTCATAAGCTTTTATTCTTTAAACAAACGAATGTCTTGGCCGGGTACATCAATAAAAACACAGAGCTTAGAAAACAAGCGCAATCTACGTTTGAAAAAGATTTCTTTAAGCTGCTGAATAACAGCTGTTTTGGTAAAACTATGGAGAACCCATACAAGCGAAAAGACGTCAGGCTAATTACATCACCCAATCAAGCGATTAAATTAACATCTAAACCTCAATACCTTGGTTACAAAGAGTTTCATGACTCCCTGTATGCAGTTACCATGAAAACCACACAAGTTAATCTAGACAAACCAGTGTTTATGGGGATGACTATTCTCGACCTTTCTAAATTACTAATGTTCGAATTTTACTACGATTACTTTAAACCTAAATACCCGGAGGCCAGAGTTTTATACACAGACACAGACTCCCTTATACTAGACATCCCTACTGAAGACATTTATAAAGACTTAGAATCGGAACTGCAACATTACGATACTAGTGACTACCCTGAAACTCACCCTTTGTACAGCAAAGCAAACCAAAAGAAAATCGGTTTGATGAAAGATGAAATGAACGGGAAACTAATAGAAGAATACGCAGGACTGCGATCTAAGCAGTACAGTATTAAACACGAATCGGGGGAATCTTCAAAAGCGAAAGGCACCCAAAAAGCTGCAATAAAAAACAGAGATATCAGGCATGAAAACTACTTGGAAGCCTTAGATGGAAAAGAAGTTAAACCATACCCTAACACAACTATAAAGTCTAAAAACCATATAGTGTCCACTGCTGTGACGACCAAAAAAACATTATGCGCTAATGACACAAAGAGAATAAGAGTAACTAAGGAGTTCGCATACGCTCTAGGCCACTATAAATTACAGGTAGAAACAGCGACTGCGACTACGACTGCGACTACGAGTAAGGAGGAGGGCCCGTAAGGTTTGAATAAATGTTAACTGTATTTATTCTGAAGCACTGAGCTTTTTCTTCAAAGCATCTAGCTGCTCTTTCCGTCCCAGTAGTCTCCCTTCTTCTATTAATTTTTTTTTAATTTCTTCAACATTAACAGGTGCAGACCTAGATTTAGATTGTATGTCGTGCTTCAACTTTTTATATTCTTCAAAATCTCGCTGGATAATTACAAACTCTTGGTCCTGAATCTGAGTGTCTTCTAGAGCTTTTGAAATTATTAAGTTCATGCTAGTAAGTTTAGCTATCGCAAGGCTAGAAATGAGGTCGTGTTTTTCTAATTTCTTAGATACTTTAGTATTAATTACGCCAAGTAAAACTGACATCACTGAAGATAATCCGGCAGCCACTCCTAATCCAATACTAATTGGTATACCAATTCCAGTCACCAATAATCCCACGCTGACCGCAGCTTCCGCTGCATTAATAACATTTAGACCAGTAGACACGTAATTTATTCCGCTATAAGCGCCGGAATACCGTCGTCTGCATCTAGAGTACTTTTGGATATCTGATTCAATTTGAGTCCTAACTTTTCTTATTTCTTCCAGCCTGAACGTTTGAACATTATTTAAGTCTAACGTTGGAGCACTGGGTTGCATTGGTTGTTCATCCACTACTGCTTCTACTATAGCAGGATACAATTTTGTCGTCATATTTTTAGTGTGAAAAAAAAAGGGTTAACAATAATTAACTTGATTTTAGTTTATTAGCAAAATATTCTATTTGACTATCAGAAAATATCTGATCGCTGAAATAAAATGCTAACAGATCTACGTTGTCTAGGCTAATTTGCGCTATTCTGTCAATAGGATTTGGAACAGGGACAAAAGTTATCTTGGGTGATGAAGTAAATACGGAAAACTGATTTTCATTTTCTCTTTTCTTCATAAATACTGTAACTCGTCTGGGATCCTCATCTAAATCAACCCAACTTAGAGACACTTGCGGAATTACATTAAAATTTCTCTGCGTAGGCCTGTGAGCAATTATGTCCAGTACTATCATAGCTGTGCTACCTAGCTGTAAAGGAGGCTGCAGAACAAGTCTGACATTTTTCCCTGCGGTTTCACGCTTATGTAAAACATAGTTGCTTTTTTTGTAGGCTTTGACTTCTATGGTTTCCCGATTGTTTTCATCCGGCACTAGACTAACTAACATAGGCCCGGCGTTAATAATTTTCTTAAATTCATTGTCTGGTCCCATAAAAGTGTAAGGGCTTTTGCACTTGAATTTAATAAGCCAATCTAATTCTGTGTCTATAGGTGTTAAAGACCAGGTATTTTCTCGTTTAGTAATAGCATACTTAAAATCGGGATCTACTTTACCGGCATTAAAATCCTTTAGCTGATCGATAGATGGTTTTTCTTGCGGTACTGACGGCGGCACTGCTTCAGGTACTGCCGGCACTAGCGCTCGTTTATAATATCCATTTTGTGTAAATTCGAAACCGTAAATAGACCCAACAATAGCATTCGCATCAAAGTCGATTGTGTCTGCTAAGTCTTTCAGTTCAATGGTAGGACAGGTTACCGGAATTTGAGGGCCGATTGACATTGTATTTTAAAATTAAACTTTATTTTATCTCAAGAATAATTGTAAGATCTTCAAAGTCTACAATTTCGTTGTTTTGGTTAGCTATTTTGAAGCATAAACTAGTATGATAGTCCTGACTTAAGTGGCGTTTTTGAGGTAGAAATTTTAATGAAACTGGATCGCAGTAAGATTCTCTCTGAGTTGAGATTATCCTTAGCAATGTACTAGGAGTTCCGTTTACTAAGTTTTCCGATGTCTTCAGTTGATGAAGGTACACAAACAATCTATTATTAATTAACAAATTCATAGGGTTTGATCCAATAAATCTTATAGAACTGCCGACGGTGCTGGAGCTGTCAGATAAAGATAATTCATTGCCACGGAAACCTAATATTTCTGCCAGCTTTGGCGCAAGTGTAACGCTGGTAATGTCTTTATGCTGGTTTTTATGGAAAGTTAAAGTTACTATCAAGTTTGCAGGGTTCATTTTTGCTTCAATCGAATGAGGTTTAAACAATTCTTCAGTAAGTCTGCAGAAGTCATAATAGCCGCCATGAATAAAGTGCCTTTTTTTATTAATCATTATCCAGTTGTTGTTTAGTTCATGACTAATATTTAACCATTTAACCGTGTAGAATATTTCGTGTAGGATTACGTTAAGGTCCCTGTTTTTGTTGTCAATAGGATGCTGAAGTTCAATGGGCACACCTGATTTTACAGATTCGAAAGTTACAAACATATTTTTTAATATAATAAAAAATGTACGCGCCTTATAAATATAACAAAGCTGCAAAGTATACTACAGGGCCTTATTATTACGAAAAAGCAGTCGACCTAACCAAGCTGACAATAGCTGTGGCAGCCAACGTCCATTTCGAAACTATCCCCCATAATATTTTTAATCATTACCTCAACCCAGACATTACGAGCGACTTTTTAGCTAACCAATGGCTAAACAACGGGGGTATGCAGTTCTTTCAGAATCAAATTAATTTTGCCGTGTCATGCGCTACAACTGGTTGCGGAGTTTCTTACGTTCATCACCTTAATCACCCAGATCCCATGTTGAAGTCTATTTATCTGTTCCATTTGTATTATCAAGTGAGGCGGGTGTTGTCTGAACTTCAGGCTCCGTTACCTACTGACAAAAACTTTAATCCCTTTAACAACGGCTTTGACAAGAAAGCGTATCAAAGGTTGTGCAATGAATTCGGAATCGATACTAAAACAGACTTCAGACAAAAACTAGACCTCAATCACGGAATGGGAACTTTATTTAGATACGCTGTAGGTAATTTATACACGGGGCCTTACGTACCTGGATTTACATCATTTAACCACAACAGCCAGGTTCCTTTACTTTATATCAGACAAAAACAAAGTGCAGCATACAGCACTTTTATATTAGACACATCAAACGGATTTACTCAAAGTGGGGTGGAAAGGCTGAATGAATCTATTCGTACGTATGCGTGGTGCATTCTGGGGTTTCAAGCATAAACACGAAGTAATATCATTGGGGAAGGAACTAGCTTCGATGCACAAAAGCAGTTTCTAGCCAACATTGAAGATTCTATTAATTCGGCAGTAGATTTGCCCGCAAGTATTAAAAGATATCAGGACACTTTAAAGTATGCTAGATCGAAAGTAGATTACGTAATAGGTTTAGGACTGTATATGTTGCCTTCAGACCTTCAGCTTAGGATAGGAACTATATCAAACTACAACAACAATATAGTGATTGCAGACCCTCAGTTTCATATAGGCTACAATCCTACAATAAATACAGTGAATGCAGTGAATACAGCGAATACGGTGAATACAGCAAATACGGTATTTACTGCTAGGCCTAATAATGAACCTTTAAGTTCGCCACCGCTTCCGAGTTTGCCAAGTCTGCCAGGCCTGCCGGTAATTGATCATGAGGTTTCACGTCTAGCGCTTACAGGGGGTTTATTGTTTGCTGGGTTAATTGGGATTTACTATTTTAAGTAGCCAGAGTAATATTATTATAAACAAAGACCACAGATGCTCAGACGCCCAAACCACAACTTTAGAAGCAGTATTAAATATCCATGAAAATACAGAACCTAATATTCCTGGAAGTGCGTCTACAAGTTTGTCACCTAAGCGTTTCAATAAGTTAGCTATGCTTTGTAACGTCTTTTTAATCCAGTCTTTAACCGGACTGCCGCCAGGTCCACCAGGTACGCCAGGTCCACCGGCACTGATGCCTACGGTTCTAGTCAGTGCTAAGACTAGTGTGCTTATTGTCATCCCAACAGCTGTAAGAATGCTAAATATTGTAACACCTTGCTCTCTGAACAGTGTTTGAATTCTTTCTGCAAGTGTAGTGTCTTCGTGTAAAATTTTATGCATCGTTTCTTTTATTCTGGCGAAATTAGTTATTAATTTTTCTCTGTTTATGGATAAGGCTTCTAGCCTCGCCGCGCGTTCTGTGTAAAGGTCTGCGAGCCTTTTTTGAATCATCTTTTTTACCTCAATGCTTAAGTTGGCGTCATCAGCTTCTGCTAGTTTATTTTTTTGTTTTTCTATATGTTTGTCGAGCTCACCGAGCTTGGCTAAATTCATCATTGTCTCCCCTCTCACAGATTGTAAAGCTTTATCTAAGCCCTGAAGTTCACGCAGTGGCAATAATGGCGTGTCATTGATAGTTTCCATAACCTGATCAATATTGGTGTCCTCATTTGTTTGTAAGGTTGTTAACTCTTTATTTACTTCTAATGCAGAACTAGTTAAGTTAGTTAAGTCTTGTAGTTCTATTTCTGAACTTAACGATGCATCTATTCGTTGAAGTGAAGCTACTGCTTGGCGATGCAACGCTGGCACTCTATTATCGGAAAGCCCCAATGATCGTATTACAGTCACTGGGAGTTTAGTTTTCAAAGTAGACCACGCATAAAATTTATCAGGATTCTTTAACATAGTTAACTGTACTCTCACTTTTTTACCGGATACATTAGTGTTTATAAACAAGTGATTATTTTTGTCTAGTTCGAAGTCGCTGGGACTAACATAATCAGGTAACTCGCGCCCGATGTAATTGTAAAATTTATTGATTTTTCTGGCTTTTTGGGTTTCAGTTACTTGACGTAATTCTTCTCCTATACTTAGCCTTGTTTGGCTCATGTCGTCTCCTACCATAGAAAGAAGTCTGCTGGTTGTGTCAACGTTGAGGTCTTCATTAGGCTCATTTGGTTTAAACACTTCATCAAGAGCTTCACCACCTGTTGCCATTTTTAAATATATATATTTTTTTTATCGCATTAAAAATGCAAAGCTACGGAAACTTGTTAGACCCTACACGTCGATTGAGGACACCTTTAGGCATCAAAGGTGAGAAAAGCACAATAATTATTACAAACAATCCAAGCAGCATAGAGCCTAATCAGCTACTAACCATAAGATTTCCAAATTTAGGTCCTGATGATGTAATAGTTCCAGGCAGTCCTAAATTGGGATTTAAAATTAGTCTGAATTCTGACGACGATCCTAACAGAACCATAGTCAACAATCTAGGCAGAGCTATAATTAAAAGAATGGTTATTAAACTTGATGGGCGAGAAATCCAAAGTATCGATGACGCCGGTGTTTTGTTTTGTTACACAGATCTGTGGCTGAGTAAATATGAAAGGGAAGATTTAGTTGGTCAGGGGATTCAAGCCGCCAATGTGGCAAAACTTCGAATCAAAGCTGGCGATGCTGTCGCTTCTAACAAAGGTGAAAATGCATTAGCTGCTGTATACAAAAACAGATTTTATTTTCCACTCGATTTTGAACTGCTACACAGTCATCTGCCATTTCATCAAGGTTCATTTAACGACAGGCTTTCTTACGAAATTATTTTCAATGATTATTCTCAAGTAGTAATTAGCTCTGACAATGATGCTAGGTATACAATTACAGACATCACGCTTGAATACGAAGTGGTCACTCACGCTGAACTCAGTAGGATGATCAGGGGACAATATGACAAACTAGCAATTTATTATGATAGGATCGTTCGCTACAGACAATTTAATAAAGATTTATTAGATGCACTCTGGACCATCAACATAAATTCACCTGCTCGAAGTTTTAAAGGTGTACTGTTGTTGTTTGTGAAAGAATCTAATTACAATCGTGACAGCGAGAATTTTATCAACCCTAATATTTCAAAAGCGTCTGTCGTGATTGAAGGTAAGCCTAATCAATTATTCGCTAATGGAATGATGGGATTTCAACAGTTTGATGAGATTAGGAAAATCTTGGGTGGAGGTAGATTGCGGACTGACACTGTGGATTTGATTTCTAAGGATCTTCATTTGCATGACACACGACTGCAAGATTATCTGGTGAATAAATTTGCGTTGTGGTTAGACTTTCGAACCATACCCACCAATGAACTTCATGGATCTGGAAGAAGAATTGAAAACGGAACAGATGGTATAACAATTGAATTGCATAGGGAAGCAAGTGCTAGGTCAGAATCAGTTACAGTATACATGTATATAATTATGGATGCTCAGCTAAACATTGAAAATGGAAGATTAAAAGATTTAGTATATTAAAAAATGACCTCTTTGTTACCTCGTGATCCTCATTGTGGAATGATCGTTGGCATGACGTCATGCGGAAAGACTGTCTTTGTTCTGGATTTGTTAGAAAAATATTACGCAGGCCACTTTGATTATATAGTAATTTTTTGCCCAACTATTCAATATAATAAAACCTACTTAGATCGTAAGTATGTCTGGACAGATGAAAATATCTTTGTTGTAAATACCAATGGCAAGCTCAATGAGTATTTAACGTATTTTTATAACCTGTTTGAGAATGAGGGTAATACGTTATTCTTAATCGATGATTGCAGTGCAGAAAAAGATATTGTATTAAAACGGAACATATTGAGCAAGCTGGCTTTCAGTGGACGCCATGTGAAAATTAGTGTCTGGTTAATCACGCAGAAATTTAATTCAATATTAAAGGATTTTAGAGAACAAGTAAAATTCGTGTGCCTGTTTTATTGCAAAGATCGAGACAGCTTTGATAACTGTTTAAAAGAAAATGACGTAATTGAATCAAAAGAGGAAAGAACTAAATTAAAAGAACAGCTAAAAAAAGGCAAGCACTTAAAATTATTATTAAAAACTGACCAACCAACTGGCTATACAATACTTATGTAAGTAAGTAAGTTCTTTTATAATTTAATTATTGTAAGTTATAAGTTTTTTTTTTAAAAGTCGACTTAATTAAGTTAGATGTAAATAAGTAAGTTCTTTTATAATTTAATTATTGTAAGTTATAAGTTTTTTTAAAAGTCGACTTAATTAAGTTAGATGTAAGTCACTAAGTCAAAAAAAAGGTTGAAGGTAAGTAATAGTGGTGATGATTATAGTTCATTTATCTTAATGGCTCTGTGTCTGGTGGAACAATCTGAAGTTCTTCTTTTACAAAATTTCTTTGTGGTGTTCTACGATCACTTCTCGGTCTTAAATAATATACGGGCGGATCAGTAGATAATGCTCTGTCAACTTCATAAACGCTTAATGACCAAATTGGGTCTGTAGCTCGTCTTCTTGTGTCATTAGCAACTTCTCCAGGCTGATAAAGGTATCTAACAGTTTTGTTCATCAAAGTTAGATCCGGCTGACCAGGCTTTGAAACGGTAACAACAATCTGTTTCTTTTTAATAGCCTCAACTGGTTTTAATCCTGTAACTCTGGTTGGTTCTGAATTCATTTCCCGTAAAACTCGAGGCAGCCTAACAACCCATTCTGTATTCGGGGTTTCAGTAAACAACTCCTTTGAATACTGATAAGTGAATAATCTTTCTGCCAGTTGCCGATTAAAGTTTTCTACAATACCCTGTGATCTGTGTAATCCAACAACTCCTCTTCTAACAGTTACATTATGTTTTAACAAAAGCTGGTTAACAGCTCCTTTGAATTCAGACCCTTCATCGCATTGAATAAGTCTAGGGAACCTTAGAGGCCCTCTTGAATAAATCGCATTTAAGGCTTGAGCGACCTCAGCAGAATTTTTAGTCTTAAGAGCATGAGCGTCTTTAAACCTGGTAGCTATATCAATAACAGTAAGGGCATACCTGTATTTCTTTCTATATATTTTGTCATGGGGAAGATATAACAAATCTATTTGATGCGTGTCATTTGGTCTGGAGTTTTCAAATTTTGGTCTTATTATTTTCTTCGGGGGTGGAAGATAGATTTGCCATACAGCTTGCTTCGATAACCATTGTTTAACTACGTTTTCTGACAAGCCAGTCTTTTCTACTAGTTTATTAACTGCCGTCATCCCTTTCCAATATCCGGATTGAGAATAATATAATCTAGACAAACGCGAAGTCATATTTTATTTAGATTTATATTTTTGTTTAACGAGGTAATAAACTACTGTTATTCCAAACACAATTAAAATTAATTCTCCGGTCTCTGACATTGTAAATGCAATGTTAGGTGTGTAGTAATCAGATAACATTGGCTGCTTTAATGAAGGTAGTGTTGTGCCAGTTAATAAATAATATTGGTGCAAAGCTTCATCAACGTCTTCGAATGTTTTATCTGCATGGCCTTCTTCTTTCAATCTTTTATTAACAAAATCAAGCTGCATTAGTCTGTTTTTCTCGTATTCAGCCTGATCTTGTTGTAATTTTTCCATTGCTAAGTTATGCCGTTTTGATTCTTCTTTACTGTCCAGTTTTGAAAACAAATAATTTGATCCTGAAAAGGCTAAGGCATTTACAGCAGCAGAACCAAGCACCATTGCAGCACCAGCCATTTTTTAATTTAGTTTTTTATTTTATTTGTATTTAAAATGAATTGTGATGACTTGTTAATGCAAGAAGCTATTAATGTCACAGGTACTGGTGTTGACAACGAGAAAAAAGACAGGCTGGTTGCATTAGTAGCTTCCGGAAAATCAAAGTATTATCTCGGTGTTGACTTAACACCTGAACAAGTACAAAGACTGAGGCCTGAAGAGATAATTATATTACATAATAAATATGATAAAGTTCTCGGCGCTTTAATGGTTAAAAGTTTAGGGCGTTCGATTGTGAAGTTATATACCAAAGCTGTGTCGACCTTTGTTACTTTAGATTGTGAGAATGATTTATTTGATGATTTGATTAAAGATCCAGTTATTGTTAATGGGATTAGTGAGGCATCAAGAAATTTGTATTATAAATTTGGAAGCTTGTTGACCCCATTTTCAGCCGGGCTAATTACTTTTCAACACATAAATTTCTCTGCTATTAAAAATGGACTCTTCCAATCCGGAGATGGAGAAGGAGACGGAGGTGAAGAATTCAGAGAATCAACAGAACCCAGTGACAGTCACTAAACAAA
This sequence comes from Oncomelania hupensis, assembly GCA_036898135.1. Lineage (NCBI taxonomy): Eukaryota > Metazoa > Mollusca > Gastropoda > Littorinimorpha > Pomatiopsidae > Oncomelania > Oncomelania hupensis. Next base: position 2,361,491 of record CM072519.1, on the reverse strand, counting down.
AGAGTTTGGGAAGAATTGCAGCTGGAAAGAAGTTAGCAGAATTTAACAGGTTACACAGATGGAACAGACAAACAAAAGCAAACATATTAGGAAAAAAGGAATCACCAAAAGAAGAAACAATAATGCAACAAACATTAACAACAAATAAAGAAGAACCAATACAACCAATACAATCTTCAAATAACATATATTATTTATGTATAGCCGGTGTAGTGGGTGCAAGTGGGTACATAATATATAAATACCACCAAGGAAAAAAGAAACAGAAACCCTCAAAACCACTTGTAGAAAGAAATTGAATTATCTCCATCATTGAAGCCATCATTAGATGTGTTTTCAATGCAGTAATAATTTATTATTTTTTTTTATTATATATAAAAAATGAGTGTACCATATGAACAAACAATTGTTAATCTTGGATACCATAGTGTTGTCTTAGTGGGCTTAAATACAGCTTATGCCATGATTGCAAAATCTCTTTTAAAAATGAAACCTATTGAATTAGGAAAAATGGATCTTTCAGATGCTGGTAAACTGGTTGGTATCTTTTCATTATCGTTATTTACTCGGGACTATCTTGTTAAACAAAAGATCATTCCAGCAGATATTAATGTGTAATGTTATACAACCATAATGTAGAAGGGTTGTAATTTTTTTTGTTTTAACCAAAGACGCAAGATATACGAATATGTATTATATTTAGCAAATTGCGGATTCCCAGAGTGCTTTGGCAAGCCTTTTAAAAAGCTCATAAAACAGCCATTATATTGCAAAAATAAGCGCCAGAAAAACAAAACAAGGGCGGTCTAAGCCCATTATTACAATCTCTAGGTCGATTGTTTTATGAAAGTCTTTGCCATCCAAATGGTAAGACGCCCGCCCGCCCGCATGCACACACACATACACACACACCAAAAACAACATGAACTAATATCTGATAAAGTAAACCGAGCTACAGGAGATTCAAATAAAGCCTTTGTGAACTTTACGGCCACATCAAAACTTACGTTAGGAGTAGAACTCATAGTTTGTAAATCGTTTGGCAGAAAAAGGGAGGGAGAGAGAGAGGGAGAGAGAGAGAGAGAGAGAGAGACAGAGACAGAGAGAGAGAGAGAGAGGGGGGGGATGTTAAGGAGTAGGGGAGGTCTAATTTCCGGATGCTACGAGCACAAGTGTATCAGATTATAATTAAGCAAAAAATTACTTTCTAGTTCTAATCTTAGACAAGGTTTTATATAAACGATTTACGGTTTGCATTTAATGGGTCTAATTTCCGACTGTTTCGAACACAAGTGTTTGAGATTGTAATCAAGCAATAATGACTTTGAAGATTTCATTTCTTAATCAAGCCTTTTGATAAACGATTTACAAGGTGCATTTAATGGCATAAAGTTTAGAAATCCACGAGATATTTCTGTAGTTCCAAACCTACCTGGAAATACTTTGATTTAGTCGGGAGTCAGAACGAGCCAATTGTCTGTCGGTCTGTCAGGCGCCATTTTAGGAAGACAAGTAAAATCGTTGAAGAAGATAAAACACAATAGTTTAAAAGGTTGTTTATGCATAGGTTTGTTGTAACTAATCTCACTAATATTCAATGTTCAATTATATTATAAAGCATCTCTCTCTTTCTCTCACTCCTCTCCTCTTTTTACCCCCCGTGGGAGTGCCGGGGTTTCAGTACAAAATAGTATCCCCACTTTCTGGAAATTTATTGCTTTAAATTCCCACTGTCGCTGTCTTTCTCATTTGTTCTTTCTCATTTCTACTCTGTTCTATTAATCTACTATACTATCTTCTTCACTAGACCGGTTGCCTACCTTTTTTTCTTGAAAACTCTTCTGGGACAAAACTCATTGTTTGTGTGTGAGGTCTGTTGGATCAGCTTGGGAATATTGGTTGCTTTCTGCCAAATGGTCACTGGGGCTTCCTATGAAATACAAAGGCAAAAGGATATTTACTAACACACCGTTCCCAATACCCTGTCTCTCTTTCACCCTCATCCATTCTCATTTATTGTGTCCATCTACTCTTCGTCAATACTAGCTCTGTCCTTCTTTCTGTCACTCACTGTCGTTACATAATCCACAGGGTTTGTCACATTTTATTTGCCCATCCATCTTTATAATCTAATACTCCTCTCTCCGCTACAAATTTAATACGTCTGTTGAAACTTTCAAATTTCAATAAGTTCAAAATACAAACAAGAAACGTCATAAAAAAGTAAACATTCCTATCCAAGTTTCTGTTCAATCCAAAACAACCAAACAACTCTACTGTAACTCTGCTTTCTTACTGAATGTTTTATACAAAGATCTGGACAGCTCGCACACAGTTGTTAGATCATCATCACTCATAATGCCAGAAATGTCAGAACCAGTATTTTTGTGCTTTTCAAATATTGGTGACTCGTTCCTTAATTCATCCGATGCAGGACAAGCGAACAAGAAGTGTGGCTCATCTTCAACATCGTCTTTGCATACTGGACACGTCAGCTGTTGTAGTGTTACTGCTCAGACCTGATAGTGATCTAAGAGAGGTTTCCGCGGAACCTACGACTATGTCACGCCTTGTGACAGACATTTTGAAGTCCTATGAGTCTGATGACGTCCACAAATCCACAACTTGAACAGCGAAAATATATACACAGAAACAGTCAACGCTGCACCACTATTCCAAAGCAAAGTATGGCGCCGCAAAACCGGAAGCGAGTAAAGCAACTTTTGTCTTCCGATACAAAACAACAAAAAACAAAAATAATTTAAGTGTCCGCAGATTGTTTCGCATTTCTTTTTTTTCTTTTTCGTTTTCGTTTTCGCGGATTTCCGCGATTTCGCGGAGAACTATCAGGTCTGCAGCTGACCTTATCGTCGTCTGTGTGTGTTGATGGAAGGAGATGCCGAATCTGAACTGGACATAGGCAATTTTTAAAACATCGTAGCTGGTGACAGTCTACATAATGCTCAAGTTTAAACCCTCTTGAACTGAGCATAGTAGTCAGAGCGCTCGCTACACAAAAGAGCGAGTTCCCAGTCCTTTGTGAATCGATTCTGTCAAAACATTCAACACTTTGTGGCTCCAGCCAAGTTGAGAGAGAGAAAAGGGAGAGAGAGAGAGAGAGAGAGAGAGAGAGAGAGAGAGAGAGAGAGAGAGAGAGAGAGAGAGAGAGAGAGAGAGTGAGTGAGAGAGAGGGGGGAGGGAGGGAGGGTCTAATCAATTTCCGTATATTTTTAATTATAAAGCAATTAGATCCTCGCGCTCGCTGCGATGAAAGTTGCCGAGCAAAGCAAAGTCCTTTTAAACAGAGAGAGAGAGAGATAGAGAGAGAGAGGGGGGGGAGGGAGAGAGAGAATTGACAATTTTATTTTTGTTTTGTTTATGTCAATAGTTGTTTTAAAGAGAGAAAGAAAGAAAGAAAGAAAGAGAGAGAGAGAGAGAGAGAGAGAGGGAGGGAGGGAGAGAGAGCGAGAGAGAGGGAAAGAGCTAATTAATTTACGTATATTTCTAATCGTAAAGCAACTAGATCCTCGCGCGCTCTGTCAGGCAAATTACGTATTGAAACATGATTGAGAGAAGCCAGGTAAACCAAGATGAGATTTGAACCCGGAGGTGGGCTGATCGAATCTGAAGTTACTCCGAGGACGGCGCTGGCAGGAAAATTGAGGGTTCCATTGACCACTGACGTTTGACAAGGGCTAGGGGCAGTTTTCGTGTCATTTGCAGAGTTACTCCCCTTTTTAGCGACGCTTTGATTGTGCCCAGAAACCACCTTTTTTTACGAGTGTCCTAATTGCGATGCTGCTTTTTTCGTACTCCTAACAACAGTTTTAGCCTGTAGGGGTGACATTTGGTCAATTCCTGTCCGGAATTTGATTAGGAAGTTAGCGGGCAAGCTGAGGCGAGAAGGTAAAAGAGACATCGAAGAAACGGGAGGGATGGATGGGTGATGGGGAACAAAGGGAGAAATTCAAAGTGGCTGAAAAGTAACTCCCTATGAACATTTGCGGATATCGTTTGTAAATAATACAGCATTTGCATGAAACTGAAACGTTTTGTGATCCTCACTGGGGTGGAATTGCACTGCGTTCTTTCACGTCACCTCATTGTGACTAGAGCAGCTCACAATTGGCCCTTGAGTGACACAGTTACTGGCCTCTCGTTACCAAGCGTGGCAGTCGGAGGTACAGGTGCCGTTGTGTACAGACCGCTATGTGCTATTGTCTTCGATGTGACATTAAATCAGAATAATTATTGGAATTCTACTACTGTATCATTGTAATGAAGCAGCGTTCGTTATATATATCCTATCCTATCCTGTCACGTAACCCGGAGGTCGTAGGGGCACCACAGATGATCGTTTAACCAGCATACTCCATCTTTCTCTGTCCTCAGCAGCCCTGATGGCTTCGCTCAGTGCCAAACCAGTCCATTCTCGAATGTTGTCCTCCCACCTCTTTTTCGGTCTCCATCTTCTTCTACCTCCTTGCACTGTGCCTTGCAGAATAGTCTTTGCAAGGCCTGATGATCTGGTGACGTGGCCATACCATCGGAGTTTCCGTTTCTTCACCACTGTGAGCAGGTCATCGTGTTGTCCAATGGCTTGTTTGATGGTCTGTCGGACTTCGTTGTTTGTGATGTGCTGGGTATAGGAAATGCCCAGAAGTTTTCTGTAGCACCTCATCTTCAAGCTTTGTATTCTCCGTTGTTGATCTGCTGTGAGGGTCCATGTTTCGCAAGAGTAGAGGAAGATGGCGATGACAAGGGAGCGCAGCAGCCTTACCTTGGAATGTAGACTGATGGTCCTGTCTTTCCAATTGGGCTTCAATCTTGTCAGGGCAGCAGTTGTTTGTGCTATCTTGGAGAGGAAATCCTGTCGGGACCCACTGTCTAATACAATTGCTCCTAAATATTTGAAGCTATTGGTCTTTGGCTTTGATGTCTGTGTTGATATCATTGGTATTGTTGATCATCATTTTAGTCTTCTCTGCGCGTATTTCCATTTCAAAGGCTCTGGAGGTGTTGTCAAGCCTCTGCACCAGCTGTTCAAGTTCTTGTTCCTCTCCTGCCAATCCATCAATGTCATCCGCAAAACGAAGATTGGAGATTGCTCTGACCCTTATTCTGATTGTACCTTCATGTACCTTCAAGGGCATCTGACATGATGCGCTATAGAAAGATGTTAAAGAGTGTTGGAGAGAGTAGGCATCCTTTAACGCACGACGATGGTTGGTCTGAACCAGTTTCCGATGGCGCTGTTGTGGAGGACTGCACTGGTAGCCCTGTCATACAGGCTTTTGATGACTTCAGTAATGTTGGGGCTGATGTACATTCTCATGGTTGCCCACAGCGCTGCATGCTAGACACGGTCAAATGCTTTCTTGTGGTCTACAAACACATGACATAGATGTTGTTGGTACTGTTGGTATTTTTCGCAGATTATTCTCAGGTTGAAAATCTGCTCAGTTGTAGTCTACTTCGCCCTGCCCTGAATCCTGCTTGTTCTTCAGCTATGATTTGTTCAGCTTGGGGTTTCAGCTTGTTGAGTATTATTTTCAGGAGGACTTTGCCGAGATGGCTGATGAGGCTGATGGCACCGTACTTTTGACACTCCTGAAGGTTACCCTTATTGGGAAGAGTGATGACAAGCGACTGGGTCCATGGTGTAGGCCATTCCTCACTCTGCCAGATCTTGTTACAGATAATAGCGAATGCACTTTTGCCTCAAATTCTTCTCGGAAAATTGGGAGGATTTCTTCTTCGTCTCTGTTCTGGGGACAAGCTAGAAATGTTGGGTCTCCGTTTGGTGTGTGGTTGTACAGGTCAGACCAGTATTCTGTCCATCTGTCCAAGATTTCTTGTTCTTCTGTAAGGCCCAAGCCAGACTTGCTTTGGACCGTGGGGACCTTGGGCTGTGTAACACTTTGTTAGACAGTTGTCATTTATCAATGGTTGATTCAGCCCCGATGCTTGAATCTTGATATGTGTAACTCAGATTCGTTTATACACGCAACCTGTTCACTCAGCAACAATGCAGGAGTCGTCGTATAAAGTTTTCCAACTTTATTCAGCAAACATCAACAACTGGATTCAAGAATTACCTTCGAAAATCACTGAAAGATCATCATCAAAAATTATTACAAATCTCTCACTCTTTTACTCCTCCAAGCAGACACAGTGCATTTCTTATATAGTCTGTCTGCGATCGAGAAAATATTCGAACATTCCAGCATGACGCAATAACACCCAATCAAAATAAAACTTGTCACCGGAACTATGCACTGTCTTACGTTATATAACCTTAGTTAGGATAGAAGAATCGCTTAGCTATTACTACATATATCCGGAATCTTCGGTCGATAGTAAACAAGTAATTCTAGAAAATTCTCAACAATATCGATCGACGAAAATTATCAACATTATACAAAACGTCTTCTAGCAAGCACGCAAAATCAAATCAGAGGTACATACACTCTGTTATTGCAGGCTTTGCAAAACAAAATGATCGGATCTATCGTGCGCGCCTCAAACGTAATACACTTATCGGCCGCTTCACAGTTGGGTAGACCTTCTTTATGTTGTTCTTGTTCAGACTGTTTTCTATTTCATGGCACTGATACTCTATCTAGTTCTGCTTTTCTATGGGCATGCCTTTTCGAATGTCACTGTTGATTTCTCGGTAGGCATCAGCTCCTTATTACGGGTTCTTTTTTCCTTTTTAGCTCTCGTCCTTTGTCACGCAGGTCAAAAAGTTCAGGCGTGATCCATGGTTTCTTCTTTGGGGGGTGTTTACCAAGGATCTCAGTGGCGGCATCTGTCATTGCTGAGTCAAATGTGGTGGTCATGGTGTTGACATATACTTCACCAGCAGTGGTGCAAATTTCCCTCCAATTGTGGCTTGGAATATTTCTGCCACCTTCGGGTCTTGCAGTTTGCCCAGGCCGAACTTCAGTCTAGTGCACTTTGCTGTGTTTACTCTTTTCATGTGGAGCCGGAAAGACATCATCACGAGATCGTCGTCACTTCCGATGTCTGCTCCTGGAAAAGTGCATGTCTTGCCAATGTTGACGCTTGATCTGAAACGTTTCTTGACCATGATGTAGTCGATCTAGTTGTGGTGCTCCCCGTTGGGACTGTGCCAGCAGGTCCATCGTCTGGATTTTTTGTGGGGACCAAGCTTGTTTGCCAGTATCGGACTGTTGTATCTGACAAACTCCAGTGGTCTCAGACCTCTATCAATTGTCTCGTTTTTGCATTTGGGTCCCAGTTGTGATACTCAATTTGGCCAACCTTGGCATTCCAGTCGCTTTGCACTTTGACTCTGTCCTTTCTCGGTGCTTGTTCAAGGACAGCCTGCAGATGTTCATAGAAGCCCTCGACTTCTCTCTCGTCATAATCTGATGTTGGGGCTTAGTTTTATTAAGAATTTATAGTTTGAGATTTTGATTTGTTTATTTTGTAAACAATATTTCTCCAAGCATAGCACTGCCTCCTTCAGCCTATTGACAGTGACGTTGAGAATACTTGATGATTGAAAGAAGAAAGGTCGATCAGTTGAAGTCCTTGGGTTGAATGACAATGGGAGTCCGGGTGAGTTGACCTCAGCTGCAGTATTTTGATCATAACAGGCTTTTCTTCTTTGTTTAAACAAAGAGCTCTACTTCCGTACATACTTGCGCTGCGTTGCTATTTTTAGAATCAACCGTGATGCTGTTAATATGCACATGCACGAATTAATGAATCGATATATATCAAACCCGTGCTTTTGGAAAAGGTCATTCCAACAACAACAGCAACAACAACAGCAACAACAACAGCAGCAGCAACAACAACAACAGCGTTATCTTTTTTTGTTGATAGGGCAACACTGACTGAATTTGAACAGGGTCTGTGACACTGAGGTATGTGTTGTTGGGGCCTTGTAGATATTTACCCTTTGCCCAAACTGAACGCTCTCAATTACGTGCCACCAAGCAGGCACAGCGGGGAGATGTACACCGTCTAAAAAGTCCATACAGAATGTCGACACCTCTCAGGAAATTGTCCTTTCCCTTCTGGGAATCGATTTCTGGTTGAATACAAACTAACGACCACCGGTGCACGTGAGGCTTATTTGGTCTAGTGCATGTGTACGCGCAATTGTAGTTTATTTAGTTCAGTGCATGTGTACTGCAACTATGGCTTATTTAGCCCAGGACATGTGTACGCGTAACTGGGGTTATTTCGTCCGGTGCTCCTATTATAAAAAATAAGTTTATTTTCAGCTATTTATAAACAGTTTCTTTTTTTTTTAAATTTAGTCCTTGGATTCTAAACTAAAATAATTATTTGTGTGTTTGTTAGAGTACAGACATTCTACTTCGGGAAGTTATTGCTAGTTTGCTTCTTTTCCTCATCTTTCTCTTTCGCCTTTGTGACGACACGAGTTTCAGCACAGAACAGAGAGAGCTATATTTTGTGCGAAGTTGCACTTCTCTACTGTGTAGTGTACATAGATAGCTTGGCCGTTTTCTTTATTGCGTACGAAAGATGCAGTAGCTCTAAGTCCACGTGCTTAACGCAGGGAATAGGGGTATGTTGAATTAGAAGTGGGGTACTGAACGAGAGCACGTCCGTTACCTGTGGCCTGGGTTGCGTTTAGTAAGGCAGAGTCGATGTGGCGCTTTTTGCGAGAGGTCAGCTTTAGTCAAGAAGTAACCTTGTGACTGTGTGTCAGACGAGAATTAGGTTTTCTTTCTTGAAAGGGTGTTGTAATCGTGTGTTTCGAACCACCCAAGGTCTTACGCCCTTGTCGGGGTAAGAATGTCTAAAGACTGTAGAAGGAGGGATGTAATCGCCATTTATTGGAGATAAATGTAGGATTCTTTTCTAAGGTTGTGTAGTCCTCGATTGGGCACCTGCCAAGGCTCAAGGTCTTTTAAAGAATTGAGATGTCCTTGTGTGAATAACTAGCAAATAGCCAAAAACGAATTAACTCTCAGACTAACCAGTGTGTTGTACTGTGCTGTGTTGTACCGTGTTTGGGGAGGTGTGTCACAGGCCGAGACTTATAAGGTGAGTAAAAACCCTGTAATTCATTTCCTCAGTGGCGAGCGCTTCGAGACTGCGTACGCGAATGAATGATGGTGAATGAGGGGGAAGGGGGTGTATTTTGATGAATAGTGATTTATTGATTTTGTATGATTTTCCTATCATTTTCTTATTATATACATGAACGGGAAATGTCGTTGCTGTTGTTGCTAAAGTGGGTCAAAGGTGACGATGAGGAATGCATGCTAGAGAGAGAGAGAGAGAGAGAGAGAGAGAGAGAGAGAGAGAGAGAGAGAGAGAGGGGATGTATGTAAAGGAAGAGGAGGTGAAGAAAGTGATGGATATGAGGAGAGCATGTTTATATTATTGTACGATAAGATAATATGAATGAAGGGAGATAATCATGATGTAGTATAACAGTTGAGAGGGGTGATGAGGATGGAGATGAGGATGGAATGAATTGGGACTGTGTGATTGAAGTGTAGTCGCAATGATCATGTATATTTATATAGACGCCTGTGCTTATGAAAGAGATATGAATTATTAGTATCAAGAGTTGCATTATATTATTGAAATGTATGTATAGCATCATGCATTATTATCATTGTTATTATGCATAATCAGGTCAAGATGGCGGAAGGCATATTATATGAATGTAGTGTTTGAGTTTTGTAGGCAAACTGTTAAGACTATATATTTGTCTACAGGTTTGGGCTGATATCTACTGTTCTCTACTGTTATCTGCTGTTATCTACTGTTAGCTACCGTTCTCTATTGTTCTACTATGTTGATGTTGCGCTGACGTAGTTATTCTTCAACTACGACTTCACACTCCTACGCCTTTGCGCGCCGTTGCTGTACCGTTGGGCAGTGTGTGCATCCGCTCTGGAACCCCTGCTTCTGCGACCGTGAGGGGTAGACGTTTGACGGGACTTTCTGTTGTGGGCGCCGCCATTGTGTACCACAGGAACTTCACGCACTACACCCACACACACACAGACTTGCACGACACGCACCTAAAAACATACTTCATTTATTTAGTGTAATCATTTCATCATTTGAGTGAATAACTGCTTTAGCTCCTACTGAGCTCTTAACTGACATTTTCATGAACAGTGCTTCTGATCTGCAAGCTAGCTTGGACAAGAGTTCGAATATAATAAGATTTGCAGCTCCATTCTTCATCTGAAATTTATAGTATTTTGAATTGATTGTTTATTGATATTTTGCTGTACATTGTTGTGGGAAAACCTGTTGATGTTTAGTTCTGTTTTGGTTGAACAAGGGAGGTAATTGTTAGTTAATATTGGGGTGGGGGTCTTGATAGGGGTGGAGGGTGGTTTAGTACCCCATTGTCCTGTGTATGTGTGTCGATTGTTGAATAAATGAGTGTGATTGTTATTCTGGCATTTGTGTTAGTTTATTTTTGTTTGAGTTTCTATCTCCCCACTCGTTGCTTGAGCTGACGTCGCGGAACCCGCTCGGGTGACGTGACAGCCTTCTTCCGTTGTGTTCCCGGGGTGGACTTTAATTGGCTCGCTGTTGCTGTCGTCCTCCTCTTCTTTCTTCTTCCGCATACTTCTGTCTTTCATTCTTGATATTTTTTCTTCTTTTTTTCATCTTGCACGCACACTTTGTTTTGAATTAGGTGTCAGATAGGCTTATATATTTAGCATTCAGATATATATTTTAAACAGGCACATACATCCAAATATCCATTCGTTACAGAGGTGAAGGCCAAGATTCTGTACAGAATCTTCCAGCACCCGAGGCTCAACGGAGGTAAACCACTACGTCAAGTCTTGGTACCGTTATCTCTAAGGCGCCAAGTGATGGAAGTAGCTTACGACTCCATCATGGGAGGTCACCTGGGCATCAAGAAGACGTCGGACAGAATCCAGGCAGTGTTCTACTGGCCAGGACTTCATGCAGACATCAGCCGATTCTGCCGATCATATGACATTTTTCTGAAGACCATACTTCGAGGAAGGGTCCCTAGAGTACTTATGCAGCAGATGCCCCTGATCGACCGACCTTTCAAGAGGGTGGTTTACACAACAAGGAAAAGACGCCTAACTTTCGAATCTTAGTGGTCAAAGTGTTATACTTCTGTATTTATGGTTAAAAAAAAACAATCCTTAGATTTTAAAAAAAGGATGATAATATAAAGAAATCACTTTCACTACGGTTCAGATCTTGGTTTTTTGTTGAAAAAAGGTTACTGGGTCCATAGCCTTCTTAAGTACTTATTGATAAACTGTATTTTTATTCTTTACAATCTTGCAATTCAGATGAAGTTTTTTGTTTCTTCCTTGCTTTTTAGATATTATTTCATAGATAATAACATCATTCCTAAGTAATGTTTTTTAAAAACTGAAATTTTATATTTTGTGATTAAAAAGAACAACTCACCGTATCTTTGCATTCCCAAGAACCTTTAAATCGATGTTTAAAGAGTCTTCTTTTTTTTTTATACTTACTTCTGTCTTTATTCTTAAACGATTTCTCTCTTTCTTTCTTTATTTATTTTAACGTTCTTATATAGCGCTGTTCAAGCTACAGCTACAGGATCAAACGCGTCGCGGCCAACGTGCTGCCGTAGGCGTATCATCGTCCAACACTCTAAACAACTTACCACAATCATGGACGTCTGGGGGTGTAATAATAATAATGATAATGAATGGTACTTATATCGCGCAAATCTCACATTGTGACTCATTGAGCACCCACTCGCATTCATCCATTGTACATCCTGTCATTACAACACATATAACATAATATTACAATAAAATAAAAACAACAATAATAATAATTATTATTTGAATGCAAGCTTGAACAGATACGTTTTCAGTTGCGATTTGAATGTCACCAAGTCAGGTGCGCCTGGTGTGGGTGGAAGTGGGGTGAAGTGTGAGGAGCTGGGGGCAGGGGACGGTGGAAAGATGAAAAACAGTAACCTCAGACTTACTTAAACACAGAAAAGCGAGCGTCCTGTTTCTCGCAAGGTTACACCTCAACAAACACACACGGCAGTTTTTTTTTTTTTTTTTTTTATGTTAGGAAACGAAAATACCAATAAAAAGTGAAAAGAAAAGAAAAACAAGGGCCACTTGTTCCAGGGCGGTGTCAATACAATGGATGGTGATGAAGGCATTGGACACGATGAATGCATAACACCTCTTCATTGGACATTGTGTGGAATGAAGGTCGGCCCGTTCCTTCCTTTTTTTCCACTCCTCATTGATTTCATTGACCTTTGCCTTAAGTGACAGTTGACACAGAAGCGACGGGGCGAAAGATTGAAGATGATGATGATGATGATGATGATGACGATGAGAGGTAATGCGCATGGCTACCAGCGCTTTCAAGATACAGTTGAAAGTACCGCTGAGTAGCGTGAACAGGATATATCGTAATATCGCCAAGATAATAACTTGAGTCCGCTATGAGCGGACGAGGCTACTTGCGAAATAACGGAAAAAGCGCAATTTGACTGCAGTGAACTCATAAAAATAGAAAAATGTAAGTTTCGTCTCCTCTAGGAGACGAATTAGGTCAAACTGTATTAGTTTCTAGGTCAACTGTCTTTTACGAACCGTTTGAAAATGTTTTTGAACCGTTTGTTGACGCCGGATAGTGTCCTCACTTGGTTTCATGCAATTTAAGAATCCAGCAAGGCAATTGGGTTTTTGAGACGGAAAGAGCGGAATGTTGTAGAGCAACATTCTGTATATATTTACAGTGAAATTGCGCTTTTTCCGTGATTTCGCAGGTAGCCTCGTCCGCTCATAGCGGACTCAAGTTATTATCTTGGCGATATTACGATATATCCTGTTCAAGCTACGCAGCGAAGATTAGAGATGTATCTTGAGTGCGCTGGTACCTTGGTGCAATGGGTGACGATGATGATGATGATGATGATGATGATGATGATGATGATGATGATGATGATGATGATGATGATGATGCCGACGTGGTGAAGGCAAGGAGTCAAGTCAAAGCCGACCTCGTAAGTTAAAGTATTTCAGTTATTTATATCGTCGCTCTTATACAGCGCTTTTCCAGCTCAAGAGCTGCTCAGGGCGCTGGAAAATACAAGATCCAGGCAAACCGCTCACTTGCTGCCTCGTCTGGCGCCTCAGACAACTGAGCACAATTCTTGGCGACCGCTGATGTGAGAGAATGGACCTAGATACTTGTTGAGGGTATTTATGTAGCAGGCGCTCCCCCGTCTAGGACATGAGCGTCAGGATTTTTAAAGTCTGTGCGATGGAATGCCTGCGTGCGCAGACTAGACCTCGGTTTATATTCTCACCCGGAGGAGTATGGGACGATTGCCTCTGCATAGGGGTCATTACAAAAAAATGTCGCCATTCAAGGCCGTCAACCAGCTGTGAACCAATGCCATCACGGTTATCGTTCAACATTCAGTGCTTGAACTGTCTCGCCTTCGCTTATACCACTGAGACAGCTGTGAGCCCAATGTGTGTGTGTGGGGGGTGTGTGTGTGTGTGTGAGAGAGAGAGAGAGAGAGTGGGTGTGTGTGAACTTGTAAAAGCGACCAAATGGGTTTCAGAACTGTCTTTTTGATTACAAAGTGGGTTTATTTGCTTGGAACCCATTTTGTTCTAAGTGCGCGGGAATGCTCTTTTAGTGCTTGGGAGTGCAGTTGTAGTGCATAAGAGTGTTTTAAGTACACAGGAGTGCACTATCCGGGACGGAGAAAATACAGTCCATTTTCGGAGAAATTTTGAAGAAACTTCGACCTATTTCGTCGCCTATAGGAGACGAACTAGGTCAACTTTTTAGCAAAGGGTTAGGGTAAGGGCTAGTTGCAGCGCTGCAACTAACCCTTGACCTAACCCTTTTCCATCAAAAAATGACTTTCCGATTCCTACATTCTTAAATGAACCCATTTTGTATCGAATACAAGTATGGGTGTGGGTGTGGGTGTGTGTGTGTGTGTGTGTGTCTATAAACGCACAACGGGGGATTTGTTTTTGTCATATACCCTTGTTAACAAATGGAGTAGTTGAAAACAATGGGGAAGCAAAAATCTGTATAATTTTTTGTAGCTTATTTGCCACTGGAACACAGTATAGCACCACCCTAAAAATCCAGCAATGGCAAATTATACACACCAGTGTAGCAAGCTGCCCTACGAACAAAATCAAGTTTGCAGGGCAGTTTACCCATCAACCCTTTACGCCATTCATAAATCTACTTAATTTTATCAAATAAAACATGTGATTTGTAAATATCATTGAGGAAAAAACCATTCCCCAATTGTACCCTGCTTTGATAATATTCCCGATTGATCGGCTTATGCGTGTGTGTGTGTGTGTGTGTGTGTGTGTGCGTGTGTGCACTCGAAAAGGATTATTTTATAGTTTTTATTTTTATTTTTTCTCCGTCATCTCATAAATGGAATGTCACCATCTTTTCTCAGTGCTGTGGCAAAATGGAGATTATAAAGAAGTAATTTGGTTAATGCAAGAAAATCCAATATTTACTTGTAAAGGCACTTTCTCTGAAATGATGTTTGTTCATCCACAGGTCCAGATCACAGAGACCTGGATCTGTTTTCTTTGTCCATATTGACATTGCCTGCATTTGCTATACAAATATTATAATTGCCCATGTTGTTCATGGCTGCAGTGTATTAACACAATATAACGTTTTACCAAAATATTATAAAATATTACTCTACACCACATCTTCGAGTAGTAGATGTTTTTATGTGTAACATGAGAGGGTGTATGTTGGGACAGATCGCCGCGTTTTATGCCTGATTGAGTTGGGGAAAAGCGCGTATACAACATAATAATAATAATAATAATAATAATAATAATAATAATAATAATAATAATAATAATAATAATAATAATAATAATTATTATTATTATTATTATTATTATTATTATTATTATTATTTTATTTTTTTTTCTTTGATTTATTTTTTCTTTGACATCAATACAGTTGTATACAATGTTCATTTTCAATGTCAATCCGTTATGTATGTCAAAGTATTTTATATAAACATACATATATAAATATAACATTACAATACAGATTAGCCAAATAGGTTACAGTAATAAATAATAATGGAATTATTATTATTATTATTATTATTATTATTATTATTATTATTATTATTATTATTATTATTATTATTATATGTACAGTGTAGGCTTCAATTGGCTTGAGTTAGATCTTGTATCGGCCAGCGCCTTGAGCAGCTCTTGAGCAGGAAAAGCGCTATATAAGAACGATGAAATACATAAAGTACAGACTACTTATAATATAGGCATCAAACAGCCAAGCCGAGGACGAGATCTGTCGGTCTGGGAAGCTAAAGCCCCTTCCATGCTTGTGGACCTCTGCTTTTAGGAATGGATTATTGGTCCATGGCAATAAACAGCGCGCATTCTTGCAGCAAATTAGTGTCTAGTACGGCTTATATTTTGACCCGACGTCAAATGTGTAAATTACTGTTTTTTTTACAGCCTGCTCTTTCGCAAGCTTTCTGCCTGGGACAGTGCCACATGCTAAATAGTGTCACAGATAGACCGAGAGGACGAGAGAGAGGGGGGGGGAGGGAGGTAGAGTGGTTGGTTTAGAGCGAGAGTAAGAGAGAGAGAGAGATGGCTGGGGAACAGACAAAGAGAGGGGGCGTAGAGAAAATGGCACAGACAAAGAAACAGAGAGAGACAGACACAGACAGATGGGGAAAAAGAAAGAAACAAAGCCCTGGGAACCAATGTCTATTTTCCCATGCTCTTGTGATGCGTAATGATTGAGGTCGGCAAGAAAACGATTGCCCTGCTCCAATCGATCATTCAATTTACATGCTGGAATTGCATGCACGCCTACACGCACACACGCCCACACACACAGGCCGATACATGCACAGTATGCACCCACGCACACACAAGCAAGTGCGTACAAAGCGCACGCACTCGTATACACACACGCATACACTCGTATACATAAACACACACACACACACACACACACACACACAAGCGAATCTTCGGTGAACAGCAAGCGCGCGATTGGAAAGATTAAAACCCAGTATTTGATTTAGAGTCAGTTATATCTGGGTCAAGATTATCTCGTTTCAATTTTATTTGTTTACATTTTATTTTACGTTGTATTACCGGAATTAAAGAAGCAGTAAAAAATGAAATGGAGAAAGAACAAAAATGAAAGAAAGAAAGAAAAATAAAAAAAAATAAAAAAAAATATTAAAAAGAGAGTGAGGAATTGGCTGTTCTACGCCAGAACATTTATAACTCCTCTAATATATTACTTTTTGAGTATCTTAACTCTCTTTCACCACCCTCTTTTTATTCATCCTATTTCTTGTTAAAATATATGTTAGTTTAAAGCGTCTTAAATCGTGTCTTGAATTGGGCACCTCTTTTTAAGATACATATAGTTTTCACTTTTCTTGCATCATTAAAAAGCTCTTGGTTTGTATTACAGTCATTTTTGTTTCTTATATTACTGGGTAATTTGCACTGATTTTTGAAAATGTTGTGTATAATATTTGAAACATTAAAAAGAAGATTATTTACTGATAAAAAATTACCTTTTTTGTACAGTCAGCCAGCAAACCAGGCTTTAACTGAACAGAATATTAGATCAAATATTTGATTACATTACATTACGTGGTTATTGCTTTAGGTACAGCAGACTCTTCGGAGCCAAATCAGGACCAGAGAAGTGAAAGAGGACTCACCCCTGATCCGCATAAAAGATCTGCCGAAACAACCCTAGTGGTAACACTGATGGCAACCTACCAGCTGGTCACTTTACAATAAAGACATCCCACGCAGGGGACGCTGAGGCTATACTCTAATTTGTCAAACCCCCGTTTACAAAAACAAAATAGAATACAAACATCATTATACAATATCAACAAAACACATACATATAAAATGCCTACATTGCTAAATAATAACATCATAGGAAGCCCTAGTGACCACCTGGCAGAAAGCGTCCAATATTCCCAAGCTGATACAACAGACCTCATACACAAATGAAGAGTATAGTCACGGAAGAGTTTTCAAGAAAAAAGGTAGGTGACTGGTCTAGCGAAGAAGAAAGTATAGTAGATTGATAGAGCAGAGTAGGACTGAGAAAGAACAAAGGAGAAAGACAGCGACAGTGGGAATTTAAAGCACTAAATTTCCAGAAAGTGGGGATACTATTTATACTGGAACCCCCGGCACCCCCACGGGGGGAAAATATTTGATGAGGAGATAAGCTGGAAGTATTTTTTTTTTTTGCTTAACAAGGTAATCTTTTGTTGCCATAGATAATGTTGAAATTCCAACAAGCTTACCAATGTCTGAGAGATGTATTTTCCCTAATTTAATGGGTTCGATTTTAACCAGAGATTTTGCGATCATTGAGTATGTTGTATTCAGTACTACTAGAATACCACTGTGGTAGGTGAGATTCACAATGGTCTATTCATATGCGCATGCTCATTTTTATATATTAAAAAATGCTTTGTACCTTTGTAATATTTATACATCAAGTAACCAGAAACTTCCAGACCAGGCACTGCAACAAAATAAACTTGTTTGCTTGAAGAAGATTGGTTTTGCTCCACTGATTTTTCAGGTTTTGTTGCTAATAAATTGTTGTGGTGTTATTGGTTCTTCTTTTGACTGTTCTTTGTTTAATATATTCGCTTTTGTTTGCATTTTTAATGCTTTATTGTCCCTTTTTATCGGGAAATTCTGGGCCGCCTCCCCTGTGGAAGGCGTAGTCGCAGCCTGTGGCGCGCCCAAACCCAACCTACCTAACATTAGTTGTGATTTTTTTGAAATTTAGAATTTTTTTTTTAATTTTTGAATTTTTTTTTTGAAATTTTGCTGGGGGAGCAAACCGGAGTACCCGGAGAAAACCCCCGAGACGTTACCCGAGTCGAAAGTAAATAATATTCGGAGAAACATAACGCCCCGATGCAGGATCGAACCCACACCTGTCAGGCGCCATTGGTTTCTGGCCTGTGGACAAGGCAAGTTAGTCCCGCCTTAGCCCACTTGGCCACAACGCTCGCATGTTCCATCGGTGTAATGTATTATGTTCAGCTACTTTTGTTCCAGCTCATCCTGCACCTTTTTCTGTAGTCAATCTTTGTATGTGTTCACTGGAATCTTCTGTGGAGTCTTCTGTGTCTCTTGGTTCTGATTCATCTCTGTATTGAAAGAGTCCATTTTTAATGGCAGAGAAATGTACATGTTGAAACGTTTCTAGCCCAGCAGAAAATGGTGCCAACAAACCTCCAAACCTATAATACAGAGTTCTTGTTACTTCACTAAGGCAATTATTAACAACAGGATTCTGATACAAATTATGAAATAATTCTTCTTCAGAATCTAAAACAACGAACACTGATACAGTTTTTGTATTTAATTTTATAATAGATCTCCCCAAACTTTTGACCTGGAGCACTTTGTCATATCTATTATGTAAAGTAATGATTTCTTCAAGTTTTAGTCTTAGTGCTTGTCCAGATGCTAAGTCAACACCTAAATATATTTTCGATTTTCCTGAAGCAATCAAACTCATCAACCTCTCTCTTTTTTTTGTATAACCGTCAATGCTTCCCCCGTAGGAGTGCCGGGGGTTTCAGTATAAATAGTATACCCACTTTCTGGAAAATTAGTGCTTTAAATTCCCACTGTCGCTGTCTTTCTCCTTTCTTCTTTCTCATTTCTACTCTGTTCTATCAATCTGCTATACTGTCTTCTTCTTCGCCAGACCAGTCACCTACCTTTTTTCTTGAAAATTGTTCCGATACAAAGCTCCTCATTTGTGTGTGGGGTCTGTTGGATCAGCTTGGGAATATTGGACGCTTTCTGCCAAATGGTCACTGGGGCTTCCTACGATGTTATTATTTGGCAATGTAGGCATTTTATATGTGTTACGCCCTCAGGTGACTTTTGTTAATACAGAAAATTCTGAAGAAACGTTGACTCACTCCATATCGGATCGGTAGTCGACCGGGTCACCAAGGACCGCGACTTCCGTTGGCCACCAGGACGGAGGTGATAAGTGTGTTACTGATGGACAGCTTAACAAGATCTGCACAAGAGAAAAACATCATCATAAGAACCTGGAATGTCTGGACCACTATCGATGGAACATTTTAGGTATCAGCAAACTGCGCTGGAAAGGACTAGAGGAAACATCGTCTGACAAAGGCCTCAAGCTTTATTTCAGCGGGAGAGATGACAGGCACGAACACGGCGTTGGATTCTTGGTCCATAAAGACATTCTAGACATTGTCATGGGTTGCCGCCCAGTCTCTAGTAGACTCATTACCCATTACCATCCGTCTGAGAGCAACCCCTTTCAACATCGTCATCATCCAGGACTATGCCCCTACATCAGATTCTGACGACAGCGAAGTCGAAGATTTCAATGAACAGCTACAGACTGTCCTTGACCAAGTGCCGAAGAAGGACATAGTCATAGTGCAAAGCGACTGGAGTGCTAAGATTGGCCAAGATGCGCACCACAACTGAGGAGACACATGTGAATCCCACTTCAACAAAGAGACAAAAGACAGATGTCTGAGATTCCTGGAATTTGCCAGATACAACAGTCTGATACTGGCAAACACGCTTGATTTACACAAAAGAATCCAGACGATGGACCTGGCACAGTCCCAGCGGGGAACATCACAACCACATTGATTACATCATGGTGAAGAAACGCTTCAGATCAAGCGTCAACATTGGCAAGACAAGCACTTTTCCAGGAGCAGACATCGGAAGTGACCACGAACTTGTGATGATGTCTTTCGGGTTCCATTTGAAGAGAGTAAACACAGGAAAGTTCACCAGACTGAAGTTCGACTTAGACAAACCGCAAGACCTGACGCGGCAGAAATATTCCAAGCCACAATTGGAGGAAAATTTGCATCGCTGCTCATTTTTCTCAGCTGTGACAGATGCCGCCACTGAGATCCTTAGCAAGCACCGCCCAAAAAAAAAACACCGTGGATCACACTTGAACTTTTGGACCTGTATGACAAACAAAGAGAGATGAAAAAGAAAAAGAACACCTCACAGGGAGCTGATGCCTACCAAAAAATCAACAATGACATTCGAAAGGCATGCGCACAGCAAAGGAATACTGAATAGAAGATCAGTCCAAGAAAATAGAGAACAGTATGAATACGAAGAACAGCAAGAAGGCGTACCAGATTGTGAAGCGGCTGACAAGTGTTAAACAACCCAAGGTCTCCAGGATCTAAAGCAAGTATAGCATATGCCATACAGAAGAACAAGAAGTCTTGGATAAAAGGACTGAGTACGGTTCTGACCTTTACAACCAAACACCAAACGGAGACACACCAGTTCTAGTATGTCACCAGAACAGAAAAGAAGAAATCTTTCAAATTCTCAGAGAAGAAGTTGAGGCAACAGTGCAATCGCTGAAGAAGGGGAAGTCAGCGGGAGTGGACAACATATCCGCAGAATTGCTTCAAGCAGGAGGAGAAGCGATGATTTGCGCCTTACCATTATCTGTAACAAGATCTGGCAGAGTGGAAAAAGGGGCCTACACCGTGGACCCAGTCACTTGTCATCACTCCTCCCAAATAGGGTCACCTTCATGAGTGTGAAAAATACCGCACCATCAGCCTCATCAGCCATCCCAGCAAGGTCCTCCTGAAAATAATACTCAACAGGTTGAAACCCCAAGCTGAACAAATCATAGCTGAAGAACAAGCAGGATTCAGGGCAGAGCAGATTTTCAACTTCGGAATAATCTGCGAGAAATGCCTACAGCATAAACATCTATATCATTTTTTGTAGATTTCAAAAAAGCGTTTGACCGAGTCTGGCATGCAGCTCTGTGAGCAACTATGGGAGTGTACAGCATCAGCCCTAACATTATTGAAGTCATCAAAAGCCTGTACGACAAGGCTACCAGTGCAGTCCTCCACAACTGCGCCATCGGGAACTGGTTTAAAACAACAATCGGCGTGCGTCAAGGATGCCTGCTGTCTCCAACAATCTTCAACATCTTCTTGGAGCGTATCGTGTCAAATGCTCTTGCAGATCACGAAGGCAGAGTCAGCATAGCAGGCGATAGAGCAATCTCTAACCTCCCGACAGGAAGTCATCTCCAGGATCGCACAAACAACTGCTGCTCTGACAAAGTTGAAGCCCAATTGGAAAGACAGGACCATCAGTCTACATTCCCAGGTAAGGTTGCTGTAGTCCCTGTCACCTTCTTCTTTTTATACTTTTGCGAAACACGGATCCTACAAAGAAGAATACAAAGCATGGAGATGATGTTATACAGAAGACTTCTGGGCATTTCCTATAACCAGCACATCGCTAACGACAAAGTCCGACAGACCATCACACAAGCCATTGGACAACACGATGACATGCTCACAGTGGTGAAGAAACGAAATCTCCGATGGTATGTCACTAGAGCTTTCCTACAAGGCACGGTGCAAGGAGGCAGAATAAGAGGGAGACAGAAAAAGAGGTGGGAAGACAATATTCGAGAATGGACTGTCTTGACACTGAGCGAAACCATGAGGGTTGCTGAGGACAGAGAAAGATGGAGTACGCTGGTAAAATGATCATCTGTGGAGCCCCAACGACTTTCAAGTTATGGAATAGGCTAGGCTAGGATTATTATTATTATTAATATTATTATTATTATTATTATTATTATTATTATTATTATTATTATTATTATTATTATTACTATGCGTCATTGGTCTAGGAAAAAAACTTACAAAATGTCTGGATGCAAGGTAGTTTGGGAGAAAATTGGCCTTTTTGAGTTAAGTGCATCCATTTGACACAATTTGGTGGCTACATTTTTGGAAAGTAAGAATTGTAACATCCCTTGAGCTAGCGTCCTGCACTTGGCGTGAAATACGTTATTATTGCTTGGTACAGTCTAAGTATAATGTTCATCTTTTTCTGGTGCACTTTTGGCCTCGGAGTCTCATTGAGGCTAATTCCCATTCAAACTAAACTGTGGATCTCACCTACCTAAATCAGATAGTGTCATCAACCTTATCTCTGCTCGCACACAAAACTGGCTGACTATATTTCCACTCCGGTGGCGAAGAAGATAGGCACAAATTCTACTAAGATAGCTGAAAAATTAAATATTTAAATTGGTCTATCTTTTTTTTAAGTGCAGCTTTGAAAAAAAAAGTTCTAAAAAAGGTAAAAGTAGTCCCATAGCCTTGTGGCCGTAGGGGAGCGTGATGTTGGAGATCACACTTATCTTGGGCCAGCGTAATGAGAGTGATGCCCATCTCTCTCCCTCGCTGCTTTACCTTCCCCACCCTTAAGACAGTAGGTACTCAGTCACAGTTGAGTCAACTGGGGGCGTTGTTATTTGTCACTTCACGTTTTGCGGTCACCCATCCAAGTGCTAACCGCACTGGACGGTGCTTAACTTGCGACACAGTAGCGAGTGCAAACAAGTGGGGTTGCGCCTAAGCGGTAACTCTGGTGCATTCCTACCGATTTCTGTTAACTGAGTGCTTGAGAGTCTAAGAAACATTTAAGACTAATCTACCTACATTTTGGACTTAGGAGGAGGGGGAGTGAAAGAGTAGGGGAGAACGGTGGTGATAGGGATGGGGAGGGGTGCTCGGTAGTCTCTGCTTGCTTGCGATCTAAAGGGAACGCCAGACGAGCAACTGTTCAGCAACACGTTGTTTCAAATTAGGTGCCAACCAGTACGGATTGACCGTATTTAATTCCGGCGAAGTGAATTAAATACGGAAATACGCCAGCTTTTATTTTAAAAAAAAATCCGGAGGAGAAGTTGCCGATCGTTTATCTTTGCCAGCCGTGCTTCTGTACCGGTTTCTGGTCTCATAATAGTACTCCTGCACTCACTGAACGTCGTTGTGTTCAACAAGCTGATTTTCAGGGTGATTTTTGAGTAAAACAAGTGTGGTGTTCAACAAGCTGATTTTGATCGTGATTTTAGAGGACTGAAAATAGCCTGCTGTTTCAGAGGGAAGCCTGTCATTACTTTACAGTGTCATAGGCTGGGTTTTGCGAGAAAAACAAATACTGACAAGTGTTACTTCTGAAATGGTGGTGCAGCTGAGGGACAGTCAGGCGTAACCATAAGTAGTAGCACGAAACGGTGCAGTTTAAAAAAGGAATGACATCCCTTGCCGGCACTCGTTCGCTGACAAAGGGCCGTGCACTAGATTTGCTGACCAGACGAAGTGATAGTAATAATTAATAAGCCTGTTGCTGTCCAAATGGAATCATGGCAGATTTTAGTATGTACACGTGTGATTTAGCTTTGTCAGATTCTACTCGAGCCGGACCCTATGCTCGGCTGCTTGATTTGTGCATGTGATGGATATGTACGCGATCTGATTAGCTATCACATGCTCACTCCCCCAAAGTGTTAGATTTGGCTACCACTTTGTTGGCCCAAGAACATGTTTTACAGCAAGTTCTAAACAACGGCACTTAAAAAAAAACACCACTACAGATGCTTCAGTCTTGATCACACGTAAAACACAATAGTAAAAAAAAAAAATCCAGAAAAATCGCGTGTTTCACACATTATTCGTGATATATGTTGCGCGTTTGTTGCTCCTGTTACTTCGCCTTCAGATTGCAATGTTGCACATACATTTTAATGGCGATTTATTCCACTGGGGTTGTTGGAACAAGTTGAAGCACTCACAGGTTAATGGCCAGGCATGCAACATCGTACTGGCCAACCTCCCATCTAATGGCTCTGACAACGCCATCATCTCGAAATCTGAGAAATCACCCGTAACAGAATCATAGGAGATCCACAATCTAAAAAATAAATTAAGGGAGGTTTTCTTATACATTGTGTTTATCAGATCACATTTCCAAACTCGCCATTTTTGACAGAATTATCGTGTGTATTTGTGTGCGTGTGTGTGTGTGTGTATGTATGTATGTTAATGAATCGCCATGTACCGTGAGATATGGGCCCTATTTAAATTATATTATTATTATTATTATTATTATTATTATTATTATTATTATTATTATTATTATTATTATTATTATTATTATTATTATTATTATTGTTGTTATTATTATTGGGTTAAATCGCGCCACTGCAGCGACACAACGGAGTGGAGGGGTTGGGTGAGGCAAGTGAAATACCATATAAAGCGTCATTACAAAAAAAAACAACTATTCTTTTAAGAACGTCATTGTGAATGTTGAAACGAGGTCAATACTTTATACTGCCGGTATTAACAACAAAAAATATTATGTCTGAAAAAAGGAGAGAAAAAAGGGTAGGTAAGTCGGCCTTTCTTCCTTCTTTTTTTAATTTTTTTTTTAAAAAACTTTTCCACAAGGAATGCGATATTTTTTTGTCTTTTCTCAATTTTTTTTCCAGACGATCCCAAAAGAAGAATAGGGTCGGGCCAAAAAATTAGGGTCGGTCGAGATACCGTTACCAGACATATTTTTGCGGGTCTAATTAATGGCCATGGAGCCAGTCTGCTTACTTCTTTGTTTTTTCCCCAGATCGCTTACACACTTTGATTGCTGGCAAATCACTCAATCTGCGGCCCGGGTTATTTGATAAAACACGTGAGCGCAATGTAATTCAAACTAAATTCTTTAATACAAAAAAATGCATTAAGGTGCATAAGCACACAACTACGCACATTTACAAATCGGGTTGAGTTGTCGTCTGTTTTGTTCACTCACACACGCGCACACAGCCACACACACACACACACACACACACACACACACACACACACACTCACACACACACACACACCCACACATTTTTGTAGAAACGACGTTCTGATGACTTTTGTGAAAAAACAGAGATTATTTTGACACTAGTGGATAGTGTCATCATGTAATGTGTCTTGGGCAAAAAAGACCTGGCGGTGCCCAATCCTCTCCAGGCTGTTGGCCACAGCCGAAATCCACGAATACAGTGTGGCTCGCCTTGGCCCTGAGCACGTGGTCGTTGAACCTGTAGTAACGTGAGGTTCCTCCGCCCTGGCCGGTGACTTCTTTTGTAGAAGACTTTCGCCCAGTGATGCCGTGCTAACATCACCCCTGTTAGTCGCCTCTTACGACACGCCGGGAAACGATGGGTCTATTCTATTTAATGCCCAAACTCACACTTTCCATTTATTTGACATTATTTTGACATTTTCCATTTTTTGAAGCTATCCCTAACCCTAACCCCTAACCCAAACCCTAACACTAACCCTTAACTTATCCCTAATCCTAAAACAGCTCTAACTCAACGGAGAACTATTTTGACGTCAAAATAGGGCGGCTTCCCAAAAAGTCAAAAGAAACCATGTGGAGTTTCATGTGTGTGTCAGAGTAACGTCGTTTCTACATGCTCACCACCACCACCACCACTACCTGCTGGCGTGACGTTGGCTACCTAATCAAAATGGTTCCACCACGAGTACTTTCTAGTTTTTCAATTAATATTCTGAGTGTTTCATTGTAAATTATATGGCTGTAGGTTTCTGAAAAATTCAATGGAACAGTTATTATTACTTTTTTATACCAATGGGAGGTGTCCAAAAAGTGGCTACCTAAAACTATTTACGTGTTCTATTTAATGAAATTTATTTATTTTGATGTAAAAACTTAGGTGGTGTTTGTTTGGTTAAGAAATATCAAGAAATATATTTTGTATAAAATTTAGAATTGAAACACCACGTGTTTTTGGTGGTTTAAAAAAACCAGAGTCAAGCGTATTACTTCCTCACACTGCCCATATGTCCAGATTTCAACACCAAGTTGCGTGAAATCGTTTTAACGATTGAAATGAAAAATAAATATCTAAACGTTAACCAAATGTAACCAAACTTGGCAGAAACATTGCCTGGAATGTTACTAAAGTGGTGAAAGAAAAATTTTGAAAATCCAATCAGTAATTTTAGTTTTATAGTGATTTTCTGGAACATTGTAAAAACCCGTGGCATAAGCCGAAAATGGCTACCTAAGAAAGTCAGTGACAGCGTCCTTAATTCAATTAAGTAGAATGCCATGTGCATATGAGCTAGTTACATTCGGCTTGACCATCATTAAAAACTTAACTTTGTTCATCGTGGCGGGAGAAATGTGGATTTGGGGTTTTTATATCCGATTTAGGTCACCATGTCCAGTTTTGGAAAAGCACCACCGCGCTTATTTTGGTCAACACTTTTACAAAAAGTTAAAACTTTGACACCATGTACTCAAAAAACTTAAATTCGATACTATTTTTAATTATTGTAATGATCTATGGGCTTGGTGGCGAAGTATTATAATAAATGTATTAACCGTATTTTAGCTTAGGTAGCCAAGACAATCGGTGGCAGTCAAAATCAATCAATCGCAAAACTGTTTGAAAACTTTTAGCAAATATACAAACATTGTAGGTAGGTATTTCAACGGTGCGTTGTTTGCAACCAAAAGTGTGTAAATAAGTCAAGCAGAACGGGTGTTATACTGCTTGGAATGTCCCCACCCCGAATATCTGTTCTCCGGACAAAGAGAGAAAGAGAGAGAATAGACTGGACCTATCCCGATTGACGTCATAACTTTGTGCGTAATTATTCGCATTTTTCTCAACATGACGAACGATTGTTGTGTCAAACATTGTTCGAAGCGAAGTACTAGAGATCTTGGGATCTTTTACCATAGAATTCCGACGATTATATTCAATAGAGGCTCCAACATACGCGAGCTGACAGCTTGGAGGAGAAGGCTTTGAATCGCCCAAATCAATCGAAAGAAGATCACAGACAAAACAGTAAAACCATGGACCCGTGTGTGGTCACGCCACTTTGTGAAAGGTAAGCATTTTCAATAATTGTTCAATGGTTCACATGCATTTTGTTATTTGTCTTACTAGGCCATTGCGAAGTTGCAGCTGCCCACTTTCACCGACAACCTGGCAGTAGTAAAATCTGCCATTTTTGAGCAGGTCGTGTGTTGGAGGGTTTTTAGATGACTTTTGCTCTGTTCTCACATTTCATAGATAGAATGTGAGTTTAAGCTTCGTGATATAAAGACTGGGACTGTATTTGTTTTTTGTTTTTTTCAAATTTCACGTGTACTTGAATACAAAATAAAAAATTAAAAAACACCACACACAAAACACCTGAGGAGAAACACGTGTTGTTTACCTTTCTTCCAGAATCACAGAGGAAAGACTAGAGACGAGTAGAGTGCTTCTTTTGTTTATCATGCAAGTCAATATTTTAGTGTAGTTGTTATTACATTTTGAGTTGATTTTGATGACAGGAAAACGTGCGGGTTCTATCAAGATGATGCGCCCAACTGGATCCCAACTTTGCACCTTGGCTACAACATTAAATGTGCATCCACTGATGTGGACCGGTTTGAATGGAAACAGAAGAGAGAGCAACAGAAACAAGGAAATGCTCACAACAGTATGCAATGAATATTTACTTTATGAAATATTTCATGGTTTATCTTCAAGTGTAAAGAAATTGTGTTTTAGAAACAATGCTGCCTTTCTAAAATGCACTTTTTAATGTTTGTAAATCTAACATTGTCATGTATAATGCATCGCCTTCGTATTTAGATATTTGATGTTGATGTGGTCCATGAAATTATGCTTTTTGAAGGTAATGCAGTTGTTAGTAAGTGCACAGGAATGCAGTTTTCCAGGGAAGCATGCACCCAGATCCAGTGTTAATTTTTTTTTCTCTCACCACAACCCGTTCCCACCACTTCATCGGGGTGAATCTTAATTCATCAGTATTAAACTACAGCTAAATAAACTGTCTTCAGTTTTCATTTTGGTTAATTTGAAAAAAAAGCCACATCTTGTCTTATAGATGGCAGGAACACTGATTGCCAAAAATAAGCATTTACTCATACTTTTGAGTAAAAAACAAAAGTGAAACATTTCAAGGCAGTATGATCACCTAAACATAGAATGTGCTTGAAGTAAACAAATAGTTATGTGTATGTTATGGTTCTTATTTGTGCAGATCATGCTGAGGACGGTAAGAACACCACAGACAGTGACGCATCTATGGGTGATCTTGGAGGGGACACTGATTTAGAACTGGGTGAAGAAGCTACTGATTTGAAAGGAACTGTGGAGCAGGAAGTCCAGACCGACATTACCATTTCCTACCTGGAAGCCATGGAGTCTGAGTTTCAGACCCTAAGAACAGAAAACCTCACTCTTCGTATGAAACTGAATGCCAGCACTATGTCAGATGACTTTTTTTTTAAAAGAAGATGGGTCTAGAGATGATGAGAAGGTTAAATATTACACAGGCCTACCATCTTTTTTGACTCTTGCTGCTCCGGTGTCATTCCTCATGCCTCATATTACTAGTGGGCCCAGATCAATCACAAGCAAAATTTCAAGAAGTGTTAATTGTCCTCACTCAACTGAGGTTGAATCTGCCTGTACAGGTCGTTGCTGATTTGTTTGGCATTTCTGATGCTTATTGTTAACAATAACTATCATGGAAGCTTGGTTTTGTATCCTTCTTGTTTTTATTATTATTATTACTTCCAACTAAGTAGTTTTGTTGACAATAACTATCATGGATATTAAACTCACGAACAGCTAATTTTGTTCTCCTAGATCATCACGAAGCTTGGTTTTGTATCCTTTTTGTTGTTATTATTATTAATTTTAGTAGTATTGTTATTATTAGTGTTATCATTGTTCCTATCCTGTCCTATCCTATCCTGTCCCGTAACCCGGAGGTCGTAGGGGCACCACAGATGATCGTTTAACCAGCATACTCCATCTTTCTCTGTCCTCAGCAGCACTGATGGCTTCGCTCAGTGTCAAACCAGTCCATTCTCGATTGTTGTCCTCCCACATCGTTTTCGGTCTCCCTCTTCTTCTACCTCCTTGCACCGCGCCTTGCTGAATAGTCTTTGCAAGGGCTGATGATCTGGTGACGTGGCCATACCATCGGAGTTTCCGTTTCTTCACCACTGTGAGCAGGTCATCGTGTTGTCCAATGGCTTGTGTGATGGTCTGTCGGACTTCATCGTTGGTGATGTGTTGGGTATAGGAAATGCCCAGAAGTCTTCTGTAGCACCTCATCTCCATGCTTTGTATTCTTCGTTGGAGATCTGCTGTGAGGGTCCATGCTTCGCAAGCATATAGGAAGATGGAGATGACAAGGGAGCGCAGCAGTTTTACTTTGGAATGTAGATTGATGGTCCTGTCTTTCCAAATGGGCTTCAACCTTGTCAGGGCAGCAGTTGTTTGTGTGATCCTGGAGAGTACTTCCTGTCGGAACCCATTGATACAATGGCTCCTAAATATTTGAAGCTTTGCACTGTGTTGAGGGATTGGCCTTGGACTTTGATGTTCGTGTTGATTCCATTGGTGTTGTTGGTCATCATTTTGGTCTTCTCTGCACTTATTTCCATTCCATAAGCTCTGGAGGTGGTGTCAAGCCTCTGTACCAGCTGTTCAAGTTCTTATTCCTCTCCAGACAATCCATCAATGTTATCCGCAAAACAAAGATTGGAGATTGCTCTACCCCCTATGCTGACTGTGCCTTCGTGATCTGCAAGAGCATCTGACATGATGCGCTCTAGGAAGATGTTGAAGAGTGTTGGAGAGAGTATGCATCCTTGACGCACACCGATTGTTGTTCTGAACCAGTTCCCGATGGCGCTGTTGTGGAGGACTGCACTGGTAGCCTTGTCATACAGGCTTTTGATGACTTCAATAATTTTAGGGCTGATGTTGTACACTTTCATTGTTGCCCATAGAGCTGCATGCCAGACTCGGTCAAACGCCTTCTTGAAGTCTATGAACACATAATATAGATGTTGTTGGTGCTGTAGGTATTTCTCACAGATTATTCTGAGGTTGAAAATCTGTTTAGTGGTACTTCGCCCTGCCCTGAATCCTGCTTGTTCTTCAGCTATGATTTGTTCACCTTGGGGTTTCAACCTGTTGAGTATTATTTTCAGGAGGACCTTGCTGGGATGGCTGATGAGGCTGATGGTGCGGTAATTTTCACACTCCTGAAGGTTATCTTTTCTGGGAAGAGTGATGACAAGCGACTGGGTCCACGATATAGGCCACTCCCCACTCTGCCAGATCTTGTTACAGATAATGGTGAGGGCATCAATCATCGCTTCTCCTCCTGCTTGTAGGAGTTCCGCGGGTATGTTGTCCACTCCCGCTGACTTTCCTTTCTTTAGCGATTGCACTGCTGCCTCAACTTCTTCCCGGAGAATTAAGAGGATTTCTTCTTCTTCTCTGTTCTCGGGACATGCTAGAACTGATGGGTCTCCATTTGGTGAATAGTTGTAAAGGTCAGAGCAGTACTCTGTCCATCTGTCCAAGACTTCTTGTTCTTCTGTTAGGCATATGCCAGACTTGCTTTGGATCGTGAAGACTTTGGGCTGTTTGACACTTGTCAGCCGCTTTACAGACTGGTAGGCCTTCTTGCTGTTGTTCTCTATTTCCTGGCATTGATCTTCTATCCAGTTCTCCTTTGCTGTGCGCATGCCTTTTCGGATTATCATTGTTACCATATATTATTAGTCTTGTTGTTGCTGCTGTTGTATTAGTTTAATTAGTTGTATTGTTATTATTCTTATTTTTATAATTACTCTTATGATTACAATTATTTATTATTATTATTATTATTATTATTATTATTATTATTATTATTATTATTATTATTAAATCACCATCATCACCTTCATCAGGTTTTCACCAGTACTCAGTATTGTAATTTTAAAAAGATAGTTTTGCTGAAGTCATTAGTACTTTGTCGCACCTAGTTATTCCGGGAACCTAATATTGCTGTCGTTAGTGCAAGGTGTATGCAGACATGAATGGAGGGGTGGGTGCACGAGGAAGCATGTGTGTATGTGTGTGCATGGATGTATGTGTGAGTCAACGAGTTGAGTGGTAGAAAGGATGAAAAGTATTTAAGTGCGAGTGTATAGATACAAGAGTGAGGTGTTATGGATGGCTAGGATGGGTCTAAGGCATGGAGGAATGGGTGGGTTTGAGTGGTTTTGTGTATTGTGGAATAATTATCTGTGTGTCTAATGTGTACGCAGGGGTATGTGACTGGATATCTGTTTAGGCATGTGTGCTAGTGGTGATAGATTTGTATATCGGTATGGAAGTTGTGTATGATAGTATATCAAATGTATTAATATTGTATGACTATGTTTTTGATGTTATCTCTTGCATTGCAAAACAAATATCCATGCCATGTGTTTGGACAATAAAGACTCTTGAAGTGATGTGAAGCTGTTTGAAAGTATTGTTTTATGTGGTATGTTCTCACATAAATGTCTGTTTATGCATTTCAGTATGCTATGGAATATCATGTAATAATGATGCTCTCGCTGTGAGAGTGTGTGTTTAGTAGTAGTATAGGCGATGACTGTGTGCGCGCCTTTGGGTATGTTTGTGCTAGTGCGTGTGGCTGTGCATGCATTTGTGTATGTAGGTATGCGTGTGTGCGTGCGTGTAAGAGAGAGAGAAAGACAGAGAGATGTTAAATATAAAACATTCTGCCATTGTCCAACACCAAATAATATTCCGATTGTTGTATCTATTACATGTCAGTTGGCAAAATAAAATAATTTCTGTTATCCTTGTGGTAGAGTGATCCTCATTAAGAATTAAATTGCAACGTTGCAACAATGAAAGTCTGGTTACAACATTATTGTGCATTCTGTCCATACAAATGTTTGTGTAGAACTTCCTTTATCCCCCTTCCCCCCTCTCTGTCTCTCTATCTCAAGCAAGAATGGTGTTAAAGTGAAGAATGGAAGTAGTTTAAAGTGGCTTTAAAATTTACGCTTCAACGTATCAATGGTCAATGTTTTTTAACAATTTGTTTCATGTCAGTTTAACAACATAGCATATTAGGTAGCCATATCACCATCAAGTAACATTTCACGTAATAGGTAGCCGTGGTGGTGAACTGCTTAAGTCGCCATTCACAGGCAGGTAACCATTCACATTTAGGTCGCCTGTCGTAAAAATGGGTTCAAAATTAAGTAGCAGTTCACAAATATGGTTAAGTAGACATTCACATTATAGGTAGCCGTTCAAAATAGTAGGTAGCCAGTTCACAGTGATCGGCTACCTAAATGGTATTTAGGTCGCCAAACCTGTGGAAATAAAGGTTCACCACCACCACCACCACCACAACCACCTCACAACAACAACAGCAACTTCTTTGAACTTTGAGGTACAGCAAATGTGATTGCACGGGAGACAGCCCACTAACCTAGTCAATGTTCCTATGAAGTTTGGTCACATTCCGCTCAGTGGGTTTTGAGATATGGCGTGCAACTGATTGAGGGACGGACAACCCGACATACAGCCCGACATGTGGCTGGTTCTGAATCCCGACTATTTTAAACTATTTAATAATAATAATAACGGATTTTTATATAGCGGGTACTCCAGCCTATGACCAGACTCACCACGCTTTACATAGTCAATACATATAAATACATGCACTCGATGAAACATCACTTTTGCTACAATACACCAAAAGACGGGACAGTAAATGTACAGACTATTTACAACTATGTACATAAATTTAAAAAAAAGACAAAAATAGACTATTTACAACTATGTACACAAATGACAAATAAGACAGAAAGTAGAATAGCAAAAACCTATTCACAGCTATTTATATGCCCGGTTAGGCCCAGGAGGAAAAACAGTATAAATATTTACAGCCGTGTATATGTTACAGAAAGAACCCGTAACCAGGGATAACGCGTATTCCCTGGACATTTTAGTGAAAACGTGTAATCCCTGTTTCAATCGGAGATTACACGTATTCACTAAAATATTCAGTGATTACGCGTAATCCCTGGAAAAAGGTCCCTGTGACGACACGAGTTTTCAGATGGTAGGGAGAGATACACTTTTTACGAAGTTACACTTCTCCGTATATCTGCTGTACATAGAATAGCGTGACCGATTTACTTTTGCGTATGAAAGTGCAGTTTCGTAAAGTCCGTGCGATTCGTAGTAGATAGGGAGTCGGCCAATTTCGAATAGGGGTACGCGTAATAAAGAACGTGCATACTGACGAGAGCTCGACTGTTTTGCTTGTGGCCGGCGCAGATTTTGAAGGGCAGAGTGGTTTGAGATGCTATTGCGTGAGGAAGGAATTCTAACGAGACAGCAGCCCTGTGACAGAGGTCATCGTAGTGTAGGGTACTGTTGGAAGGGTGTGTGTATTGTTTTATAGCCACCCAAGGTCTTATGCCCTCGTCGGGATAAGGATGTGTAGAATTCGAAGGAAGATGGTAACTGCCATTCGCCAGTGAGTGTAGAGTTCCATACTTAAGGTGCGTGTGGTTCTCGATTGAACACCCACCAAAACTTAGTGTCTGTAGCAGAGCTAAGGTGTCCTCATCCTCAGAATAAATGTTATTTGGACAGTGAAATAACGTGCAAGAGCAAGAGAAAGAGACTCTCAAAAGACTAATCCATTGTGTTGTGCCAATGTTGTGACAGTGTTGTGTCGTGTTGTGGTGTTGGGGTAAAGGGCGTCACGAGCCGAGGCCTGTAAGGTAAGCAAACCCTGTCGTTCAATTCTCTAGTGGCGCGCTCCGAGCACTGCGTACGTGTATGAGTGGTAATGAGTGTGGGGAAGGGGATGTATTTTAGGATGTGTAATGAATTTTGTTGATTTTATATGATTTTCCTATGATTTTCTTATTGTATATGTGATGGGGAAAATGTCGTTGCTGTTGTTTGTTATGGAAGTGGGTCAAAGGCGACGATGGGGAATATAGAGAGGGAGAGAGAGAGTGAGGGTGTATGTATGGAAAGAGCGATAGAATGTAGTATGCTGAAGAGGGATGAAGTGATGATTATGAAGGAAGCATGTTTACAGTGTGGATGAAGGGAGGTAATCGTGATGTGCTATAATTGTTGGGGGTGACGGTGGTGATGAAGGGGGGTGGAATGAATCAGGACTGTGAGATGGTAGTGTGGTTGCGATAATTATGTATATTTATATAAACATTGGTTTGTAAAGAAGATGCGAATTATTTAGCATCAAAGGGTGATTTACATTATTGAAATCTGTGTATAGTATCTTATATTATTATTATGATATTCATAGCTATGCAGGTCAAGATGGCGGATGGAGGACGGCGTGTTATGTTATATTATTTAGTGTTTATTATTTGGTGGGCATATTGTTAAGACTATGTATATGTCAACAGGTGTGGGCTGATGAGATGATGATGATTATTACATCTACGTGTTTATTTCTACGCATTATTCCCACGCTGTTGCCTTTGATGTGCCTGTTGTGCTGTACTGATGTGATGTTGTTGCCGCTGACTGGGTCCTAACCAGCCTGGGATGTACCTTTGCCTCTACGACACAGTAGTGTTGTGGTGATTTCTTACACTGCTGCAGGTTTTGCCTGTGTACCGAGGCAACACGCTTCCAGGGGGTTTTCATGCCTAATTCATGCACACACAGACTCACATTACACGCACCTAAAAACATATCCATTTAGTTAGAAGAATCATCCACTTTGTGAAAGAGACTGTTAGCTCTCTGAGCTACTTAACAAGAACATTGAGACATTACTTCTGTGCCACAGCTTTGTCTAGCTAATAGTTCATGATTCAACGCCATCACTTATTATTTGAAGACTTGCATTTTGAATTGATTTGTTGATTTTGATTTTCTGTATACACTTTGTAAAGAAACTGTTGTTATTTAGTTCTATTTGGGGTTTGTTGCAAGGGGAGGTAATTGTTAGTTAGTATTGGGACGGGGGTCTGTTTAGGGGTTGAGGGAAGGTAAGTTCCCATTTGTCCTGTGTTTGCTTGTTGATTGTTGAATAAAAGAGTGTGTGTTTGTACTCTGGCATTTTGTGTTAGTTTATTTTGTTTGAGTTTATTCTTTTCACTCGCTTTATGAGCTGACGTCACTGAACCCGCTCGGGGGACGTGACATTTTTGGTGTCAGAAGTGGGATAAACTCATTTATTTTGTTAGGGTATTGCCAGAGGTGTATGTTGTGTGTTTGAGTTGTTGTGTGAAAGGGTACGCAGCGGGCGGTTGGCGGGAGTGTGGGTGTATTGCACTAGGGAACACACTCGGAGTGCAGCATTAACGGGGAATTGGATTGCAGGGTTCACTTGCTCGCCTTCAGGGGTACGACGGTGAACGATTCCTCGGCTCCTGTGACTGTTGTGTTGCGTATTCATTCTGTTAGGTGTTTGTATCAGTTAGGTGTTATTTGTTTTGTGTATACTAACATCTGTTCTTCCCTTCTTTTCCGACATGGCTACGCGGGATGCTCGAGCCGCGATGCGCCGCGACGCTAGGACTCGTAAGGAGGAGGCCGAGCAGGAGGAGCAGGACTTCCGTGATGACGGCTCTGTGACAGGGTTGTTGGAGGAACCTTACGCA
The DNA here is from genome assembly GCA_036898135.1 of Oncomelania hupensis. NCBI lineage: Eukaryota > Metazoa > Mollusca > Gastropoda > Littorinimorpha > Pomatiopsidae > Oncomelania > Oncomelania hupensis. Next base: position 2,326,011 of record CM072519.1, on the reverse strand, counting down.
GTGAGTACTCAGACCACTATGCCTAAGATGTATGCCAAATCGCCCGGTGCACAGAGCAAAGTCGAGGTCGCGCTCGGTGATAGTGAGAGATTTAGACAGATTGGGGAAAGTCTGGGTTTCCGAGACGGAGCGCTAGCGCACTATGTGGTCAGTGAGATGAGGAGGGAGGAAGAACGGAGGGAACGGGAGGAAGAGAAGAGAGAAAGAGAAGAAGATCGTCGGCGGTTGGAGGCTAGATTAGAGGCCAGACTGGACGCGGAAAGAGAAGCTAGACAAGCAGAACAGCGTCAGAGGGAGGCGGACCAACGTCGGTTGGAACAGAGGATAGAAGATGGGAAGAGGGAAGAAAGAGAGGCTAAGGAAGAGGAAAGGAGGATGTTTGAGATGAGGCTAGAGGAGGAACGTAGAGCCAGAGATGAAGACCGAGCTGATCAGAGGGAGAATAGGGCTAGAGATAGAGGGGCAGCGTACTCAGTCAAGTTGAAACCCTTGGAGGAGAGGGAGGATGTGGAGGCCTACCTCCAGATGTTCGAACGGGTGGCAGAGATTCAGGGTTGGAGGAGGGAGGTATGGGCGGTTAGGCTAGCGCCTTTGTTACAAGGGGAAGCCCGAGATACGTACCTTCGTCTAACGCCTGAGCAAGCCCAGGATTTCGACACTGTGAGGAATGCGCTGTTGAAACGCTTCAGGAAGGACGCCGACTACTATCGTAGGCAGTTTCGAGAGGCCAAGAAGGAAGCTGCAGAGACGTTTCCTCAGCTAGTGGTAAGGCTAGGGTCGTTAGTGAAGAAGTGGTTTTCGCTCGCCGGCAAAGACATCACCGACGTAGGGCAGGTACTAGACACCTTCATTGGAGAGCAGCTTTTCTCCATCATGACTACCGAGCTAGAGATTTACGTGAGGGAGAATCTACCTGAGACTAGCCATGCCGCAGCAGAGTTGGCGCAGCGTGTGGTAGATGCCAAGCGGGCAGCATCAGCACCGGCACCCGTACTACCCAGTCAGAGACGCAGTTTTCCCAGACGACCGGAGACTCCTCAGCAACCTAGCAACAGGGGAAGTCAGGGTCAGAAGGTAGGGAGGACGGAAGGGGGTAGTGGGGTACGTCGTTGCTACCGATGTGGGTCGGAGAAGCATGTGGTCAGGGACTGCAAGGTCAAACCTCAGACAGTAGGCCAGGTTACAGTGGGACGGACTATTTCCACGGAGACCGCACCTCGGGCTAGCGTGTGTGCGATCAAACCTTATGATCCATGGGGCCAAGGTAGGGCGAACGGGCAGGACGTTCGAGTATTGAGAGATACGGGGGCGGAGATAGGGGCGGTCGCGAGCAGGTTAGTCAAACCAGCTGATTTGACGGGTCGGACTGTCGAGATTTGCTTGGCGAATCGATCGAACGTGGGTCTGCTACCTACAGCTTGGGTGGAGTTGGATTGTGCGCTGGTCAGGGGGAGAGTAGAGTTGGTGGTTTTCGAGGACGGGCCCGATATCATCCTGGGTAACTGGGTAACGTTTGATAGCGGGGAAAAGAGTCCTGTTTCCTTGTTCGGAGGTGAGTGCGCAATGGCTGCAGCAGTGCAGACTCGGGCGCAGGTGAAGGCCGAGAAGAAGAGGGAGGTACCCTTAGCAGTGGTCGAACCATCCCAGATCTCTGTTAGCACCCCAGAGTTGATCAGGATGCAAGAGACCGACGAGACGCTCGCGAAGGCGAGAACGTTGGCACAGAGCGGTGGGGCGATAGCGTCAGGTAGAGCGTCAGCTGAGTTTCGCAAGAAGAAGGGGGTGTTGTACCGGGTACACACGAAGAGAGGTAGCCAGGTCACGCAACTGGTAGTCCCGAAACAGTTGAGGGGGGGGATCCTTCAGTTGGCTCACGATCCACCCATGGCTGGGCATTTGGGAGGGAAACGTACCAGGGAGCGGATCTGGGGGACATTCTATTGGCCGGGAATGTGTGCCGAAGTACGGAGGTATTGCGCCAGTTGTCCAGAGTGTCAGAAGGTAGTACCGAGGGGACGGGTGAGGAAGGTACCACTACAGCAACTTCCGCTGGTGGACGAGCCATTTCAGAGGGTGGCGGTAGACATTGTGGGACCCATCAAACCCAAGTCAGATCGGGGTAACATGTACATCCTAGTGGTAGTAGACTATGCCACACGCTATCCCGAGGCTGTACCGCTCAAGGGCATAGAGGCAGAGAGGGTGGCAGAAGCGCTGTGGGAGATTTGGTCGAGGGTGGGCGTTCCTAGGGAAATTTTGACAGATCAGGGGACGCAATTCATGTCTGAAGTCATGCGGGAGATGAACAGACTACTGTCGATCCATGGGAAAGCCACCACGCCGTATCATCCACAGTGCAACGGTCTGGTTGAGCGATTCAACGGGACACTAGTGTCCATGCTCAAGAAGCTAGCCACAGAACAACCTACAGCGTGGGACCGCTACATTCCAGCGCTACTATTTGCATACCGAGAAGTAGCACAGGAGTCTACAGGGTTCTCTCCCTTCGAGCTCCTATATGGAAAGACCGTGCGGGGACCGATGGCTGTATTGCGAGACCTCTGGACCAAGGAAATACAAGAGGAGGAGGTGAAATTGAGTAGCCAGTACGTGGTGGATTTGCGTAACCGCATCGAGGAAACCTGTAAGTTGGCACAAGGAAACCTCAGAACCGCGTCAGCCAAGCAGAAGCGGCACTTCGATAAGAAGGCGAAACGGCGTTTGTTCAACGCGGGGGATCAAGTGTTGCTGCTGCTACCAGAGAAACACAACAAGCTGCAGCTAGCATGGCGAGGACCGTACGAGGTGATCGAACGTGTGGGAGAGTGCGACTACCGGATCAGGATGCGTGGGAAAAGTAAACTATACCACGCCAATCTCCTGAAGAAATTCCATACCAGAGCGACGGTGGCCACGATCGTCGTAGACGACGAAGGGGTAGAGGAGGAGGAAACTATGCCGGTGTTTGGGGATATTCCCGTAATCACCTTGACAGCATCAGAGACACCCCGCGACGTGAAGATGGACGACAACTGCCCAGAAATACGGGAAGAATTGCAGGAGCTGGTGTGGCAGTTTGAGGATGTCCTAACCGACTTGCCGTTACGCACTACACTGGACGTGTGCGAAATACGTGTGGACAGCGACATTCCAGTGAGGACGCGGCAGTACCCACTTCCCCATTCGCATCACGAGACCATCAAGAAGGAAGTGGAAGCGATGCTAGCGATGGGCGTCATTGAGAGGGCCAGTTCGCCATACAGCTCGCCCATCGTATTAGTAAAGAAGAAGGAGGGCACGATGCGTTTCTGCGTTGATTTCCGGAAGTTAAACAAGCACGTCGTATTCGATGCGGAACCATTGCCGAACATCGACTACTTGTTTTCCAAACTGTCAGGGGCCAAGTATCTCACCAAGATCGACTTGACCAAAGGTTACTGGCAAGTGCCTATGAACAAGGGAGATAAAGCGAAGACGGCATTTACAACGCCAGAGGGACAATTTCAGTGGACCGTAATGCCATTTGGGCTGAAGACGGCGGGAGCAGTCTTTTCTCGCATGATGCGGAAGTTATTAGCACCCCTGGGAATGTCGGAGATCGACAATTTCGTCGACGACTTGTTGGTAGCCACCATTACCAAGCAGAGACACCTGGAATGCTTGGCACGTCTTTTCCTTAGGTTGCGTGAGGTGCAGCTATCCGCCAAACCATCAAAGTGTTACCTGGGTTTCCGAAGAGTAGAGTATCTTGGGCACGTGGTTGGACAGGGAGAAATTCGTCCTGAGGTGTCAAAGATGGAGAGAATCCGAGATGCACCACGACCAACGACCAAGCGGCAAGTGCGCTCATTTTTGGGTTTAGCCGGATACTACAGGCGGTTCGTACCCAACTTTTCAGCGATTGCTTCACCACTACACGATCTGACCAAGGGAGGCAAGCCAGGGGCGGTACAATGGACCGAAGCATGCGAAGCTGCATTTTGCACACTGAAGGAGAAGCTGTGCTCTGACCCTGTGTGCTGTCGGCCGGACTTCACCCTACCGTTTGTGCTACAGACAGATGCGTCGGAGGACGGAGTAGGGGCCATTTTGAGCCAGGACAGGGGACAGGGATTACAGCCTATTGCGTGTGCAAGCAAGAAACTGTCGAAACCCGAGAGGAACTATTCGACCATTGAGAGGGAGTGTCTAGCGTTGGTGTGGGGTGTGCAGAAATTCAGTCAATATCTGTACGGACGTACTTTCGTAGTGCAGACTGACCATATGCCACTGCAGTACCTACAGCAAGTGAAGAACACCAACAGCCGACTGATGAGATGGGCACTTCAGCTGCAACCTTTCTCAATGTCTGTGGAGCACATTTCTGGGAAGGACAACGTTCCAGCAGATTTCCTCAGCAGAAACGCTCAGTAGGTAGCATAGGGGGTAGTGAGAAATTCGCGTCGTAGTTAAGGTTCTTCAAGGTGTTAAGAACTGGGGGGGGGTTGTGTGACGACACGAGTTTTCAGATGGTAGGGAGAGATACACTTTTTACGAAGTTACACTTCTCCGTATATCTGCTGTACATAGAATAGCGTGACCGATTTACTTTTGCGTATGAAAGTGCAGTTTCGTAAAGTCCGTGCGATTCGTAGTAGATAGGGAGTCGGCCAATTTCGAATAGGGGTACGCGTAATAAAGAACGTGCATACTGACGAGAGCTCGACTGTTTTGCTTGTGGCCGGCGCAGATTTTGAAGGGCAGAGTGGTTTGAGATGCTATTGCGTGAGGAAGGAATTCTAACGAGACAGCAGCCCTGTGACAGAGGTCATCGTAGTGTAGGGTACTGTTGGAAGGGTGTGTGTATTGTTTTATAGCCACCCAAGGTCTTATGCCCTCGTCGGGATAAGGATGTGTAGAATTCGAAGGAAGATGGTAACTGCCATTCGCCAGTGAGTGTAGAGTTCCATACTTAAGGTGCGTGTGGTTCTCGATTGAACACCCACCAAAACTTAGTGTCTGTAGCAGAGCTAAGGTGTCCTCATCCTCAGAATAAATGTTATTTGGACAGTGAAATAACGTGCAAGAGCAAGAGAAAGAGACTCTCAAAAGACTAATCCATTGTGTTGTGCCAATGTTGTGACAGTGTTGTGTCGTGTTGTGGTGTTGGGGTAAAGGGCGTCACGAGCCGAGGCCTGTAAGGTAAGCAAACCCTGTCGTTCAATTCTCTAGTGGCGCGCTCCGAGCACTGCGTACGTGTATGAGTGGTAATGAGTGTGGGGAAGGGGATGTATTTTAGGATGTGTAATGAATTTTGTTGATTTTATATGATTTTCCTATGATTTTCTTATTGTATATGTGATGGGGAAAATGTCGTTGCTGTTGTTTGTTATGGAAGTGGGTCAAAGGCGACGATGGGGAATATAGAGAGGGAGAGAGAGAGTGAGGGTGTATGTATGGAAAGAGCGATAGAATGTAGTATGCTGAAGAGGGATGAAGTGATGATTATGAAGGAAGCATGTTTACAGTGTGGATGAAGGGAGGTAATCGTGATGTGCTATAATTGTTGGGGGTGACGGTGGTGATGAAGGGGGGTGGAATGAATCAGGACTGTGAGATGGTAGTGTGGTTGCGATAATTATGTATATTTATATAAACATTGGTTTGTAAAGAAGATGCGAATTATTTAGCATCAAAGGGTGATTTACATTATTGAAATCTGTGTATAGTATCTTATATTATTATTATGATATTCATAGCTATGCAGGTCAAGATGGCGGACGGAGGACGGCGTGTTATGTTATATTATTTAGTGTTTATTATTTGGTGGGCACATTGTTAAGACTATGTATATGTCAACAGGTGTGGGCTGATGAGATGATGATGATTATTACATCTACGTGTTTATTTCTACGCATTATTCCCACGCTGTTGCCTTTGATGTGCCTGTTGTGCTGTACTGATGTGATGTTGTTGCCGCTGACTGGGTCCTAACCAGCCTGGGATGTACCTTTGCCTCTACGACACAGTAGTGTTGTGGTGATTTCTTACACTGCTGCAGGTTTTGCCTGTGTACCGAGGCAACACGCTTCCAGGGGGTTTTCATGCCTAATTCATGCACACACAGACTCACATTACACGCACCTAAAAACATATCCATTTAGTTAGAAGAATCATCCACTTTGTGAAAGAGACTGTTAGCTCTCTGAGCTACTTAACAAGAACATTGAGACATTACTTCTGTGCCACAGCTTTGTCTAGCTAATAGTTCATGATTCAACGCCATCACTTATTATTTGAAGACTTGCATTTTGAATTGATTTGTTGATTTTGATTTTCTGTATACACTTTGTAAAGAAACTGTTGTTATTTAGTTCTATTTGGGGTTTGTTGCAAGGGGAGGTAATTGTTAGTTAGTATTGGGACGGGGGTCTGTTTAGGGGTTGAGGGAAGGTTAGTTCCCATTTGTCCTGTGTTTGCTTGTTGATTGTTGAATAAAAGAGTGTGTGTTTGTACTCTGGCATTTTGTGTTAGTTTATTTTGTTTGAGTTTATTCTTTTCACTCGCTTTATGAGCTGACGTCACTGAACCCGCTCGGGGGACGTGACAGTCCCAGTGATTACGTGTATTCCCCGATGCTCATATAAAGTGTCATTGTGATTGTTTTTCCATAGATATTGGATATTTTAGAAACTTTTGTACATTCTCATTCACACAATAAGTCATTCATGATGCACACAATGCAAACAAAGAAGGCATGTTACAAAATACAGATTTTAATTTTCAAAGTTAAAGAAAACATATCATCTCTCACATAAAATTATAAAACTTAAAATGTCTTTTAAAAATCTTCATTAAAACGTATTTTTTGGTAGCTTGAAAGTTGAGAGAACTCTCTGAGACAATAATATTCAGATTGTTACTTTTAACAAGAATGAAGGCTTGGCATTTACAATGCCTTAACTATCACGTTTTGGAGCCAGTATATTTGTTAGTTACACAAGCAGTTAAATTCAACAGACTAGGCTATATCTTTTACATACATCTTTCTGGCGGTTGAACAAAGAAGACTGATACTAAAACCATTGACATTTTACTTGTTGCAACAATTGAGGCTACTATGGCAGCGTGAGTTGCACTGAAGCTTGGCCTTAAAGCATTTACAACGCTTAGTCTGACACTTTTTGGGGCCAGAACAGTTGCATCTTGTGAAGCCTTGCCCACCTGAAGCTGACTGAGAAATTACTGCTGAGCGCAGTGAAACTGTTCTGTCAGTATTCTTGTCTTCAGAGTTTAGAAGGCGCTGAGGACACAAATCAAATTGATTCCTAGAGTACAAACCACTGAGAACACCAGCTTTTACAGCTATTCTGTATTGATCAGTGTCTTCTCGTCTTTCTACAATAACACCTAGAATATTCTTCGCATCGCCTCTCTCTCGATCAACCAACGGAACTGGCACAGCAACACTGTCTCCTGGTATGCCAGCTTGCAGAACTACCCGGCTTCTCTTCACCATCCTTTCTGCTTGAGAAGTTTGGGCTAAACGCCATCGATGGTCTTCTGATAATCACACTTTGGAATCAATCCTTTCTTGTTTTATTTAAAATGATCCGTGAGACTTTGTGTAAATCTTTCCTCGATCGACATCATTCTTGACTCTGCTTAAAGTAGAGGAAGATTAGGGAACCAAGTAGAGCTTTAGCCTAAACAGTAAACACTTTTGTAAAACTGAATCTATTCAATGTGTACATTTCCTCATGTCTGTCAGTTTGCAAAACAGGATTAGAACTTGTTCATGGCACATACAAAATGAACCCTATTTAGGAACTTAATTTGATGTAGCCTATGTTCTAGAAACTGAGTTGGCTCTCACTGTAGCAATTCATAATGCTTAGAGAAGAGAAAGAATGAAGAAACAAGTAGAAATTTGGCTTAAACACTTTTGAAAACTGAACCTATTCAATTACATTTACTCATGTCTTTGTCATGATGCACAACAGGATTAGAACTTGTTCATAACACATACAAAATGAACCCTATTTAGGAAATTAATTTTTAATAATGTTGTGGAAATTAAGTTGGCTCTCACTATCCCAATGTATAATGATTTTATTCATAGATGGAGATTACGTGAATTCACTAAATTTTAAAATTTTTAACAGTAAAAACGTGTAAAAGTATGGTTTTTTTTCAGAGATTACGCGTAATCCCTGGAAATTTTAGGGAATACTTGTAATCCCTGATTGAAACAGAGATTACACGTATTCACTAAAATGTTCAGGGATTACGCGTAATCCCTGGTTACGGGTTCTTTCTGTAACATATACACTTACGGATCAGACATAGACAAAAGATGAGAGAATGGCAGCGGGATACAAATCAATCTGAATAATGCAGTTTGAAGAGGTGGGTTTTGAGGGCCTTTTTGAATGCTTGTGTTGATTGTATGTTGCGGATATAGGAGGGAAGGGAATTCCACTGCTTAGGTGCGGAGTAAGAGAATGCACGTTGGCCGTATGTCTTAGTGCGGGTGACGGGAACCTTGAGTGTGCGAGTGTCAGCAGAAGATCTTAAGGTGCGTGAAGGGGAGTAGACAGACAGTAGATCAGCAATTTCCAGAAGAAGATAAAAACAACACTCTTATTTCTGAAAATGACTGTAACATTAGAATGAATCCGAAATTTGAGAAAGCACGGCAGCGAAATTGGATCCGAAATCAGTACTTCACAAAACATCTTCTGAAATGACGATAACATCAATAGCTTGGCTCAGAAATGTGAGATATTACGTGAGTGATTAGCACTTTGTCGAACTCATTTACTAGACTATTACAGCTCCCGCTGTATTGAATAGAGACAAGTCTAGGCGCGTGACTCATTCACGTCGTTTTGATCGTGTTTCATGTTCAGCAGAGAGACTCGGTGTAAGTTTTCTTCACTATAGCAAAAAACACAACAACAACAACAAATCATATTACTGAGTTGAATTACGGACGTAGAATATTTGACTATCAACTCATTGTACGAGGGCCCAATTTTCGCGCGCCACTTAGATTAACGTTTGTTGCTCGCACTTCCGGTGACTTGCAGTATCGCCTAAAGTGGTGGTGGAAAAGTAACTCCCGATTCCAATTGGCTTATAATTTTCGTCAGCAATGCTGCACGTGCATGCAAAACAACAAGTATTGTGGTCCCTGCAGTGGGAGAATGTAAGTGCTGGTTTGTGATATCATTGCAGTGTGACAACAGCCCATAGCACCCTTCGACTGACGTCCTGCGTCAACGAGCTCAGTTGACAGATGACATAAAGACGTAAGATCAAGTGTCAGGAGACGAGGCCGTATTGTATCCCATCTCGACGCCGTTTCCGTGTACCCAAGTGCTCCGTTGTACGAAAGAGATCTAGCTTTGTTCCAACAAACGTTGTTAAACAAACGTTAATATGTGTCTCTCAGAAGAAAAAGAAGTGTGTGTGTGTGTGTGTGTGTGTGTGTGTGGGTGTGTGTGTGTGTGTGTGTGTGTGTGTACTTGTGTACACGTTGTTATTTGGACAAACCAGTGAACATCTACGTAACTTGTTTTGACAGACCTACTTGTTTTGACGGTTGTGTTACGGTAAGGGATAGGGTTAGTGTTAGAACACTTACAAGTATTTAAAAAAGGGAACGTAATATGACCCATTGTTAGCACAACGTATGTGGCGTTTCAGGAAAGTCTTAATAAATTAATAACACTGTGAAAACAAGTACGTGTGTGTCTGTGTTTTGGATTGTCTTAATTTTGTCTCCCCTCCGTTTTCCATGGGGGACTTTTCACATTGTATTACTTTTATGTTGCTTTATTATAGTCTATGTATTTTTTTCCCCCATCCTTTTAATCAGTCAATGTTTGTGATTGTATTTTCTTACAAGTTTATTGCAATTTGTTGTAGTACTGTCTTAATTTATCTTTTTCGAGATAATAAAGTATTCTTGAATCTTTATTCTTTAATGTGCTGTTGGCGCCCCTGTGAGATGAAACCACAAATCAGCAATTATAGATTGTACCACTGTGTTGTTTCAGGCAATAGCAATATTCTTTATACATTTTATAAGCAGTTAATAGGGAGTAAATTGTGTACCCTTCTGTAAATTGTAGGTCTAACACAGCTGATGCTTCCATTATATGCCTAGGTATGGGTGCTATTCAGGAAGCAGTTACCCAGTGCATAAGATCCGTGAAGCAGCGGGTAGTTCCGTACTCTACTGTACGGCTTGGCGGATTTACCCACTGGGTAAACAACGCTCCCTGAATGCCACCCGTGTACCCCGGGCGGAAGCGAAGAGAACACAACTAAATGAAAACGAGCTTTGTAAGTGGAACATCGTTTGCGCAGAATGTCAGCTGTCAGTCCAGTATTCCTAGGTCAGTATCTAAATTAAGTGCGAAGGGCGGACAAAAATAAAAAAAAAAAAAAAAATAAATCAAATCTCGGGAGTGACACCTGATGCTCGCGAGTCAAAACCTGACGTCACCGGTCAACCGCAACACATTTTTCGCATCACTTCTCACTCTCAGTCTTTTCCGGCAGTTCCTGCGGGCGCCCCATTAGCCAATCAGGAAGCCGGACTCTGCGCCATTAGCCAATCAGGAAACCTCACACAGATGGATCTCGGTCACAGCCATCATTCTTTCTATTGTTTAAGGGAATCAGCACACGCGAGGTACTTGGTGAAATGAAATATGAAAAGAGCCCCTTCTCCCCCCCCCCCTCCACCAACCTACCCCCCTCTCCTTTCATCCTGCATTTGTTAATGGCAGTTGATAGTATTACACTAGATTTAAGGAACGACTTTGATAAATTAATAATGAGAACATTGGTCTACGTGACTCGTGACTACCTGTGAATAAACAAAAACCATCATAGCATTTTTGTATTATTATTATTATTATTATTATTATTATTATTATTATTATTATTATTATTATTATTATCATTATCATTATCATTATTATTATTATTAATATTATTATTATTATTATTATTATTATTATTATTATTATTATTATTATTATTATTATTATTATTATTTTTACTACTACTACTACTACTACCACTACTACTGCTACTATTATTATTATTATTATTATTATTATTATTATTATTATTATTATTATTATTATTATTATTATTATTTATTAATTAATGTTTTATTTGTTTACTTATTAATTAGATATTATTATTAGTATTAGTATTAATGTTATTATTATTCATTTATTTATTTATTTATTTACATTTTTGGAGGGTTTTTTTTTAGGGGGGGGGGGGGGAGGGTAGGAGGGAGTGGAAGGGTTCCAGTATCCTTACATACTTTGCAACAGTCGCGTATGAGACCGAGTCAAATGTCGGTCTGTCAGTCGGTCTGTTGGATGTCATATCTCACAATAGTTTCGTTTTGCTTCGTTATGATAAAGCCCAGTCAAAACCCCGCCAACAGCCCGAACACTTTCCCAAATGCTTCTTCGGCTGTGTTTGTGTGAGTGTCTGGAAATACATTTGAATGGCTTGCCATCTTGTTCTTTTTGAAACACAGTGTTATTTTCCCTCCAGAGTTTGGCAATAGAACTTTAGCAGTAACACGAAACTTCCATAATCTCTCTTTCTGTAGAAATGGGACGTTCGTTAGAATCAACCGTATGATCAGAGTCTCCTGACTCTGGCTCTCTCGTCTATAGACAGGTACTCAAAATGTATTAAACCATCATACGGAATTGCTGAGACTGCACGAGGCCTTTCCTCTTTCTCAAGTGCCGAACGAGTCTCAGCCAGACTGTGCGGATTCTGCCATGGCTGACGTCTGATAAAGGAAAGGACCGTAATTCGTCTTAATCCACTCTCCAGCCTGTGAGATTTTGTTTTTTCATTCTATTACATAAGTTACTATATAAATTAATAGCGTGCGTGTGTGTGTGCATATATAATCCTATCCTACGCGTTGTAGAGATTTTAAACGAATATTATACTATCTTTAGTTTTTTTTACTTGTATTTTATTTTTATTTTGTTTAGTTTAGTGATCAAGTGCTTGTCGTAGTTCCTTGTGAAAGGTAATAAAGATTAAGATTTGTTGAATTGAATTGAATTCAATTGAATTGAATTGAATTTTGGGGCATATAGGTGCGTTCCACACACTTAGTTACAGATGAGATAGGAGGAGTGTTGACATCGTGCGTCCCGCTTTGAGGATTCATATGTAGTGTAAAAGTTCTGTTTCCCTTTGAAGCCTTGCGAGAGACAGACAGAGAGGCGGTAAAGACCTCTCCCTATTTTCTGGGTCAGCTTATAGAGGGAGGCGACCATCACCTCTCTCCCTCGCCTGTTCTGAATAAGCCAGGTATCCGTTCACAGTTAAATTGGAAGTGAAGAAACACACTCTCGCGGTTTAGTTAAGTTTGGACTGCCCGGATATGGGGTGCTGTTTTATGGCGTCCAGTTGTTCCATCCCAGCTACAATCCTATTGATGTCCTGCTTACCATGCCACAACAGTAGCGCATGCCCTGGGGGTGGACTTACACCTGGCACCGCTGTTGCGATTATTGACGGTACGGTGAGCAGATACTTCTTGCTGTACATGTGAACTGTTCCCGACATTACGAGACGACCATTCTCTTTACCCTCTGTAGGCGTCATGCAGCGTTGTCCAATCCTGTTGAACCCCCGAGTCTGTCTCCCCACATAATATGGTTGTGACAAACCTGGGGAAATACAGACCTGGGGTAACATTGACCTGGGGTAACATAGACCTGGGGTAACATTGGCCTGTGGTAACATAGATCTTGGGTAACATAGAACTGGGGTAACATTGACCTGTGGTAACATAGATCTTGGGTAGCATTGACCTGGGTAACATAGACCCGTGGTAACACTGACCTGGGGTAACATAGATCTTGGGCAGCATTGACCTGGAGTAATATTGACCTGGGGTAACATAGACCTTGGGTAGCATTGACCTGGGTTAACAGAGACATGGGGTTACATTGACCTGGAGTAACAATGACCTGGGATAACATAGGCCTTGGGTAGCATTGACCTGGGGTAACATTGACCTGGGGGAACATAGACATGGGGTAAAATTGACCTGGTGGAACATAATAATAATAATAATAATAATAATAATAATAATAATAATAATAATAATAATAATAACAATAATAATAATAAATTGCAATTATACAGCGCATTTTTCATTATAATAACAACTCAATGCGCTTACACACATCATTCGTACGCATCATCACAACATTCGCACGACATCATGTCCAGCATCAATAATAAGGTATTATTAATGTTCTTACTACGCCTTGCGGAACAAGTACGTTTTTAAGCAGCTCTTGAAGGAAACAAGGTCTGTACAATGTCTTAAACCGGCAGGCAGCGCATTCCAAACCTTGGATGCTTGAAAACCAAAAGACCGCTCGCCAATTGTTCTAAGCCGACGTTTGGGCTTGGGGTAACATATACCTGGGGTAACATTGACCTGAGGTAACATAGACCTAGGGTAACATTGACCTGAGGTAACATTGACTTGAAGGGACATAGACCTGGGGTAACATGGACATGCGGGAACAGCAGGTTTTCAATGCTCAACGGGGGACTTATCTGCAATGTTTCCCACAGGATGGGTCTCGCTTCATGAGGTTCAACATTCACCACAGTAGCTCCCCGTCCAACTGTTGCTCAGTGCTGGTCGACTAGGCTAAAGTTACGTCCGTCCCTTCGTTTACACCCCAAACGACGGCGCTTGCTACAAGCGTCCAAATATGGAAGGGTAATTTCCCTTCCCAATGTCTCGTAATCAACTGTTGATACGTGCGAGCACGCCTTAATCACCGGGTTGCCGTGCCACTGGCTAGAGAGTACTTTGATTAAGCTGCTTTTCCAGTCTGGCCTTGACCGGCAAGCTTTTCAGTCCAACGGAAACCCGCTTAGCATTGCCTCCATATGACGAAGGGTAGCTAGCCAGTTTTTCCAATTCTCCTAGTTCTTACATACTCTCATTTGGGGGAACGAGTCCCATCGAACCACCACGTGACCTTGTCTCATGTTATGGTGTACTACTGAGGATATGTGAGACATGTATGTATTTATGTATGTATGTATGTATTTATGTATGTATGTATGCATGTATGCATTCAATTCAATTCAATTTAAAATATACTCTATCCAGTCCTATCCTATTCCATAACTCGAAGGTCGTTGGGGCACCACGGATGATCGTTTAACAAGCGTACTCCGTCTTTCTCTGTCCTCAGCAACCCTAATGGCTTCGCTCAGTGTCCAGCCAGTCCATTCTCGACCCCAAAAATCTTTCTCTGTCATCAACCAAGTCAGCACATTCAGACATAAAATGGCGGACTTAAAAGGATTTGTCACATGTAAAGCACCGCGGTGGTTATGCTCTTTTCAAGAATACTGCTAGTATGTATTACAATATCAATTAACATCATTTTACATAAATCATATATATTCAACTAAATAATAAACATAATATATTATAAAATCACTGTCATCACTGGCAGTAAGGCACCAATGGGGCTGAGAGAAAGAGGACAAATGCAAGTGACATAACTGCAAAGCATACTCAATAATTCTGACCCAAATAGATGCAATGCACATAATCATTATAAATTAAATACATAAAATAACATTAGTATGTATATCTGTTTATCAGTATGTATGTATTTAATCGTCCTTATATAGCGCTTTTCCAGCTCAAGAGCTGCTCAAGGCGCTAATCGATAAAGGACTTAAACTCAAGCCGGCCAAAGCGCACATTTTTGGAGCCAAGACAAAACATCTCATGTGTTAGGTTTGATGTTGCAAGTTCGCGCCTTCCTCGGCTTGAAAGAGCTCCTGTTTACGACTATATTCTTGAGCGTGCTGTGAGCTGTTGGGAACGTCATTGAAGCATTGTCTTGGTCATTGGAGCATTGTCATGGTCATTGGAGCATTGTCATGGTCATTGATGCATTGTCATGGTCATTGATGCATTGTCATGGTCATTGATGCATTGTCATGGTCATTGATGCATTGTCATGGTCATTGAAGCATTGTCATGGTCATTGGAGCATTGTCATGGTCATTGATGCATTGTCATGGTCATTGATGCATTGTCATGGTCATTGGAGCATTGCCATGGTCATTGGAGCATTGTCATGGTCATTGATGCATTGTCATGGTCATTGGAGCATTGTCATGGTCATTGGAGCATTGTCATGGTCATTGATGCATTGTCATGGTCATTGATGCATTGTCATGGTCATTGATGCATTGTCATGGTCATTGATGCATTGTCATGGTCATTGGAGCATTGTCATGGTCATTGATGCATTGTCATGGTCATTGGTGCATTGTCATGGTCATTGAAGCATTGTCATGGTCATTGGAGCATTGTCATGGTCATTGATGCATTGTCATTGTCATTGATGCATTGTCATGGTCATTGGAGCATTGTCATGGTCATTGGAGCATTGCCATGGTCATTGATGCATTGTCATGGTCATTGATGCATTGTCATGGTCATTGAAGCATTGTCATGGTCATTGGAGCATTGTCATGGTCATTGATGCATTGTCATGGTCATTGGAGCATTGTCATGGTCATTGATGCACTGCACACTAGTGTGTCGTGTTGTATAATTTATTGGGTTGGGCTGTGAAAAACGACGTAATGGAGGGAGTTGTCACGGAATTTCATACCATGCATCTATAGTTGTTTAGTGGTAAGAGAAAAAGAGAGAGAGAGAAAGAGAGAAAGAGAGAGAGAGAGAGAGAGAGAGAGAGAGAGAGAGAGAGAGAGAGAGAGAAAGAGAGAGAGAGAGGGGGATAGTAGGAGAGGGTAGGAAAAAGGGATGGGGCAGGGGGAAGAGGAATGAGTGAGAGAAAGAAGGGATGAGAGAGAAGATTATCTCCCCGAGGAAGAGTGCTATATTCTATTTATAGCAAGGCTGAGATTTTAGGTTTTCAATCGTTTATCGCCTCGTTCATTATTCATATAAACTCCGAGAGAGAGAGAGAGAGAGAGAGAGAGAGAGAGAGAGAGAGAGAGAGAGAGAGAGAGAGAGAGAGAGAGAGAGAGAGAGAGAGCAGACAGACAGAGAGAGAAAGAGAGAGATGGAAAGAGAGATGAGATTGGGGAGGGGAGAATGACAGAGACAGAAGAGAGAACTGGAGATGGAGGAACAGGTTCAGACATTTCAATGCCAAAGTGACAAGGAGAGAAAGAAAGCACCAGACAGACATGGAGAAAGAGAGAGAGAGAGAGATGGAGAGAGGGAGGGAGAGAGAAAGGGGTGGTGGTGCCGAAATGGAGAGTGAGGGAGGGAGGGAGGGGTAGAGACAGTTTGCTGGAGGAGGGGAGTAATCTTGTTTGGAGTCACAGTGTTGACGCAGGGCGGATTTATGGAGTAGTAAGGGTAAGTGATTTGTACGCTACTTTTAGGGAAAGGAAGAAAAAACAACCCAAAAAAGCACATCATCAACAACAACAACATGGAAGACTACGAAGAGAAGTAGCAGCAGCTGGACTAGGAGGAAGATGAAGATGATAGTAGTAGAGGATGAAGAGGAATATGAAATGAGGAAGAGGATGAACAATAAGTTCTCAGCAACTGACTTCAACATTTTTTGTGTACGTGTAGTAATCGCTGTTCTTCTTCTTCTTCATCATCATCATCTTCACCATCTTCTTGTTGTCCTTCTTCTTGTTGCCCCTTTTTTTTTTCTTTTTTTTTTTTTTTTTTTTGGGGGGGGGGTGGGGGAATAAATTTACGTCCCCGGACACATTAAGCGTATAGGGAACGGGTGAAACACCACTTCTTTTTTTTTTTTTTTTTTTTTTTGTTGTTGTTGCCCTTCTTCTTCTTCTTCTTCTTCTTCTTCTTCTTCTTCTTCTTCTTCTTCTTCTTCTCCTCCTCCTCCTCCTTCTTCTTCTTCTGCTCCTCCTCCTTCTTCTTTGAATGTCTATCTTTTTTTATTTCTCCTCATCCCACTGTTAACTGACTGTTTGGGAGTGCTGTGTAGACTGCTGTGAACAAAACCTACCAAGTATTGAGGAGTGCCAGGGTTGGATGGTTTTATTGGAAAACAACCCTGTGTGTTAGTCCATCACTCACTGACACACTTGACAGAAATAGGTCTCTGCGCCCGACTACTGACTGCTTGCTAAAGTTCAGTAAGACCACAAGTATATCAACTAACAAGTTAGTATCTCTCTTCTATGTCTCTATCGACGTGCGCGTACAACCGGTTGCTTCCCTTTACATGCTTTGCGCTCCATAAAGCGTCGTCGGCCTGAAATAACTTTTTAGAAACTTCAAAACCCAGGGAATTATGGGTAGAGAAATCCTTTTCTGAAATAACGTCGACTAAATCCTTCTTTAGTTTCTTTGCTCGAGCAAAGGCAACCTCAAAGGTATGGAGCACTTCGTCCATTATAACTCCATCGCTGATAATACTGCTGACAAGTTTCTGCCTTTGTTCACTACCAGAAATATGCAGTTCCTCTCCCAACTTTCGTTTCATTTCAGCGAGCACATCTTCGCGAGAACAGTTCCCAGAATTCTCTATTCTATTTTTAGGTTTGGGATATCCCCGTTTCAGCTTGTGGCTAAACTGGACCACCGCACGTAATACGAGATACTAACTTGTTAGTTGATATACTTGTGGTAAGACTGATAGACACACAAGATAAACACTTACACACACACGCGCACGCGCGCTCACACGCACGCATATAAACACATGCAAACATTTCGATAACTTTAGTAAACAATTTCAACCGTTAACTTGAACAACGTTGTAATGAGCTCAGCATAGTTCGTCAATTACTCCACCCCAATAGGTATCGAGCCAGAACTATTTTACACTGCTGCACACGCACGCACACACAAGTACAAAAAACAACAACAGCAACTACAGATCCTTGACCTTTTGGATACAGCAAATACGATGGCACGGGAGACTGCCCATGCACTAACTCATAGGACGTTTGCTCTCTGTCTCTCTCTGTCTCTCTCTCTGTGTGTCTCTCTGTCTGTCTCTCTCTCTCTCTCTCTCTCTCTGTCTTTCTCTGAACAGTGGAAGTGATTGCTTTTTTTGTACAAGCCAGGTCAAATAAACTCGTTTTTAATTCTCAAAACTTCCAGCTCTTTGGTGAGCAGTTCTTGAGCTGGAGAAGCGCTGTATGCAAACGATTAAATAACATAAAATATACATCAAGTGCGGAAGATATGGATGTCCAGAGCAATGAGTGCCAGCAAACCGATCGAGAAAGAAAAAGGCGAGAGGCCTACTCCATTGAAGTCTTTTGTGAGTGATGCTAAAAGGTTTACAGCTTATATAAACACTGTCAGACCTGTCTCCTTCATCCTGGCAAGGATTTAGGCAGCTCAGTCCACCACAGTTCGTCTAGGTCGATGGGAAAAGTATGACACTGCTTGTGGCGCCGGGTTCTTATGCCGAAGGTCGCGGATTCAAATCCCGCATGGATCGAATTTAGGTTACTTTTGCTTCTTTTTTTTTTAAAACGTAATAGTCCTGATGTGAAATTTGTCCCAGCTCAAGAGATGATAACATTGTTGGCCGACCAGGATCTGACTCGAGCCGCCCGAGTCAGTTGTCTGGAGGTCAGACGAAGCTCCACTTGCAGCCTTTAGGCGCATCGTCTGACCTCCAGACCACTGAGCGCAATCTTGGGAGACCGGGCGTTGGGGAGAAGGGACCTAGTGCTTAGGCAGGTACGAGGCTTTTCCGGTTGACAAAGTTAACAAAGAAACAACACAACACACACACACACACACACCCATACACACACACAATGGCCATAGTCCAGGAAGTGTTTGATCTATAAAAGTGCTTTGACATATCGATGGCAATCGTTGAGTTTCGGTAAGACACGTTTAAAGCATTTATACAACTGAAAATCCGCATTTTCAAAATGAGAGAACCATTCTTGGCCCAAAAAATGTCTCAACCTTGTTTTACATTCACGAGTGAGTTGTTCTTTTTATTTCTTACTTGCCCGAACAACCAAACAAACACAAAGCCATTGCCACAAAGCAAGTTCTTCACATTGGTATGTGTGGCAGGAGGAATTAAGGTTTGTAATTGTTTTGTTCTTTTGTTGACCTAATGGTCTCTCTTCATTGGCACATCCGTGGAGGTTCACGAATCTTTTTTCGAGGTTCTCAGGTCCCTAACCTAGTTCATGAACTTATCGGACAAAAATAGAAGAAAACAAACAAAAAAAAAAGGTTCAGGATTATCCCAGGTTTGGGGTCTGAGAATCTCGAGAAAAGGTTCGTGAACTTCCACTAACCTTCTAATTAGGACAGGCCATTACACTATACCATGCGTTGACAGGTACGCTCACTTTCTCTCCCCCTCTCTCTCTCCCTCTCTCTCCCCCACTCTCTTTCTCTCTCCTCTATCTCTCTCTCCCCTATCTCTCTCTCTT
Organism: Oncomelania hupensis; assembly: GCA_036898135.1. Lineage (NCBI taxonomy): Eukaryota > Metazoa > Mollusca > Gastropoda > Littorinimorpha > Pomatiopsidae > Oncomelania > Oncomelania hupensis. Next base: position 2,306,535 of record CM072519.1, on the reverse strand, counting down.
CTTATCTGTCGCTCTCTCTCTCTCGTTATGCGCACACGCGCCCACAAACTCACATACAGAGACACACACATACAAGCATACACACAACCACATCCGCAAAACCCACTTTCCCATTGCAGGGCATTGCTATGGTACACATAGATAACAAATAATGAAGTACGCCGTACGTCTGCGCACATCATCACTGTCTACCTATACCCGTAAGTGTACAGTACAGGTAACTGAAATACATAATTAACGGTACGCGGTAGGCGCCGTGTATTCTATACGCCAAGTTAAAAGAACCTGGATACTACGGATAAGATGTAACTAGAAGTCAAACAAAGGGTACAATATGGTTGACTTTGTCTATCGTTTTTTGTTTACTTCCAGACAAAGTATTGGGTATTGGCTGACAAGTACTTATGACCTCCGCACACGTATCAATAGTGGCGTAGAACATGGTGTGGAAATGCGTTGAACTGCGATGTATAACGCGTTCTTTGGGTAACTGAAATGGTATTGAACGCAATTGAAATTCGATTCTAATTCCCATTATCGTTGAACTGCAATGTCGAAGCAGACTGAAGCGGTGTAAGTCACGTTCCTATTTTTCTTTCTTTAAAAAAAAGAGAAAGTAATAATGTTAAATCGCATAATATTGTATTGTATTGTATCGTGTCATATATATATATATATATATATATATATATATATATATATATATATATATATATATATATATATATATATATATATATCTATCTATCTATCTATCTATCTATCTATCTATCTATCTATCTATCTATCTATCTATCTATCTATCTATCTATCTATCTATATATATATATATATATATATATATATATATATATATATATATATATATATATATATATATATATATATATATATATATATATATATATATAAAATTAGGCATGAACATTAAAACGTAGCCTTGCTGAGGAGACAAGGCAATAGGTAATGAATAACGAAAAAGTTCGTTGGCGTCGAAAAATGTTTGGGATAGAGGCTGGGAAGGGAGAAGGATGAGGGAATGGGTTAGAGTCGGAGCGCATGCGCACAGAGTGAGACAGAGATAGAGAGAGAGAGACATGGAGGGAGACACACACACACACACACTCCATACGCAGGAGACCAAGCCAAAAATAAACATCATCCTGAAACAATCTTTATTTTAGTTACCAGCAAAGCATTTTGATTTTGTTTAATGTTCAACAAATTAACAATTTATATTAACAAAGTGTGTGGGTTTTTTGTGTTTTATTTTATTTATTTCAGCATGAAAGGGCACGAACCCTTAGAAGAAAAGTTCACGACGACGACACGTGAAACAGTACTAAATTTAAAATAACAAACTCTTTCGTTTGTACAAACATGAATCCAAAAAGTATTGTATTAATAATAGATTAAAAAAAATAATGGATGCTGTATGCGCGCTTTCTTCTTAAATTAATTAGGCTCAAAGACAGGCGATCTATATCACCAACCACACTCATATCTTACACTCACAAATAAACACACAAACATCACTCAAACATGCGATGTTGAAGGCAGGCGTATAGGCTACTGACGTTTGGTGCAATCTGCGTGAACGAACGAACGAACGAAATAACCCCGAGTCAACGTACTCACAAACTGCTAGCCATTGTACTAAAATGCCTCATACCACTCCCACGGGGGTAGCCTCAGATTTGTTTACTATTTGTGACTAGAGCTAGAAACGTAAATAGATTTAGGCCTACTTGGCACGCGCTTTTTGAGATTGCGACCGGGCTCTTTAACATGGCGTTGCAGCGCCACGACGCTCGTACACACAACGACACATTTAGCGAACAAGAATTGGAGAGGGAAGAGGAAGAAAAAGATGCTGAAGAAGAAGAATAATGTGATGATGATGATGATGATGATGATGATGATGATGATGATGATGATGATGATGATGATGATAAAGTGGAAGGTAAAATCTTCAAAATAATATTAATATCATCATCATCATCATCATCATCATCATCATCATCATCATCATCGTCATCATCATCGTCATCATCATCATCATATTTCAACATTTAAACAGAGTTTTCAGCATTTCATTTGGAACTGTACATACTAATAACATAGCAAACACAAACCGGGCTTCATTTAATATAGACAGTCTATTGCATACAAATGTGCATAAACAAGCTGGCATACGTTGTATTAAATCAACATGATGGCAAGCCATTTAAATGTGTCGCTAGACACTCACGTACTTAGCCCTTAAAATAAGCATTAATTTTTCAAGTATTCATTTTCCTGGCGGCGTTTTTACTCTGCTTGGCCCTAAGGAAGCAAAGGAAAAGCATGGACGATGTGTATTAATTTGCAAACAAAATAGCAGTCCAAATGGGCTCAGCCAATGTTGAGATATAGCGCAACAATTTTTTTTAAAGAGAATGGTGTAGCACGATAACCTTGACCTTTGAGGAAGTACAAATATGGACGATTTAACATGCTTAGCAATAATCAAAGTATCCTCAAAGTAGAAATGATACATTTCGGTTCAGTTATTTGTTTTTAGATAAGGCCAAAATGTGTTTTGAACACAACAACAATTTTAAAAAATAAAGAAATTTGGAGCGAGGGACCCACCGACTGATGGACAACAGGACTGCGATGGAAGGGTGAGCCATGATGTCAAGTACTTGTATACTAAAACTCAACAAACTCGCCTCTTTCGTTTTTGAGGGGTTGAGTAAAACGTGTTTAGCGACAGACACCAATGACCTTGACCTTTGCTGTAATGCAAATATGATGGCACGGGGCGCAGACGACTCACTTAAGCAACGTTGCTATAGAGATTGGTCAAAATCCGTTCAGTGGGTCTTAAGTCCAACTACTGATGGACGGACCGACATTTGACTCGACCTGATTTTCCCATTCCTCTCTCTCTCTCTCTCTCTCTCTCTCTCTCCCTCCCTCCCTCCCTCTCTCTCTTTCTCTCTGTTTCACTCCACTTCCGACTATTTCAAAGTATTTTCAGATGCGACTGCAAATACACAGTGGTCCCCCCCAAAAAAAAAATGCCCACACCAAGCACTATTTGACTTTTCATCATTACAAATTAGTCGATTAATACAAACATATGAAGTAATTATATATGTTATGTTAATTTAAATGTGTAACATTCATAGTTATATTCATTCAAAAATTCAAATACCAACGATGAATTAGTTATGCAATGTTGATGTTATGTTTTCGTATTTATATTAATTCAAATACTTACAAATGAAAGAGTTATACATCTTATATAAAATCAAATACGTACAAATTGTCACAAACTGGCTAGTTTTAACTCTGCCTATGGACTATTTAGCTTTGTGTAGTCATTGTAACAGTAGAAAGGAGTATAGTACACAGCAAGCAATTAAATTACAGCACCGCGAGCCCGAGCCACACACAGCGCCGTGAGTCAGCACTTGAGTTTTGAATCGTAAACCGTTTAACCAATCAACAGCAGGAATAGCGGGTAGAGCAGTTCTGATGTGTCAGATCCTAAGACAGTTTGGGTCAGTCGTGTGTGAGACGAGGAAGAGGCAACATCTCCACAACTAGAGAGATATCTTCACTCATAGACCAGGAAGCAGGACTTTAGACTCTTAGAATTCTATTAAGTCACAACGGGCCTGAACTTGTCAAACAGGTAAATGAACACCCTTCTGTTTCATCGTGATAGATTTGTATTGTTGTTGAAATTATGTTTGAAGAATTTGCTATGCATAAATGTGAATTATTAATCCGAATTTGCGTGACCACGTGGAAGAGCCGACCACGAGGCGAAACACGACCGGTTACGCCGCCATGTTGTATACCGTACGGAACCACTGTTGTTTAACTTATATGTATGTTTGCAGACCAGTGGCTGTACCCGTGAATGTTTATATTATTATTAATTCTGTATGTGTATAGTTAGCCACGATTGATATTTATGTATGTATAGGAATTTAGAGTGAGATTCCAGTGGACCCCGGAAGTAGCAGAATGTTCGTCGCTTATGTATAGAGATGTGGAGCTATCACTGAGGGCTACTTTGGCTTTCAGTGAGACGCTCTGCACAAACCGATTATTCAGGGTTGTGCAGAATTTCGTCTCTTATATTCCAGACGAGCAGGCGAGCTATCCTGTGAGCCCCACTCCACAGAAACGACAAGTTGGTTGAGGAGACTCTACCGCACAAGACGGAAAGAGCTACCCGGAAAAACACCCTGTCAGACCCCACAGCGTGGCAAGGGAACCCAACTACACAACTACCCAGGTGCACCTGAAGCTACCTCACAGAAGGACTTCGAACGCACCACCCGCCAGTTAAGTGTTATCTCCATAGTGCACTTAAACTGACCAAAACAGGACCACAGTAGTCCAACTCTTCAGAAACTGTAAACGGACCACAGTAGTCCAAATCTACATGAAACTTTATAGCAAGTGCCCGAGGAAGATATAACAGCTACCTAGACTATCAGCGATCGAACTATTAGCAGTGACTGAGACTTTTTAAGTTAGATTAGTACTTAGAGAATCTTGTATAGAGTAGAAGAAATAAATGTGTGATTTTAACTGTTATCAAGAGGCTGGTCTACATATGATTCATAGCCGTGTGAAAGCTAGTGTGACAGTAATCTTTTACAATTTTTCTATCTATTTCTGTACCCCAACCTTAACACAGAACGAGCTAAACAAATAAATTTATTAAAGTAATTCATAGGGTGACTTAACTAGCAGTTCCCACCGAATAAACGTGAGGGTCCATAATTCCATTGTGCAGAGCCCATAAACCCCACGTGACACTTTAATTGGCGAGCCTAGCTAGGATCTGTGTATAATAGGAATTGGGTATAACCGGATCTAAGTACAATAAAATTAGATAACAGCAGTAGTAGAATAACTTAGAATACTTGTAACAAGCTTGATCAGTTTGGGTGCACTGTTCTTTAGTTAAAAACTTTTTTGCTTCAATTATTTTTGTGCCTGTATGTTGCATGGTTCCTTTGCAGGTTTTGCTTAAATAACTGTTGTATGCCATTTGACTCTTGTTTTATTCTATTATTGATTGCGAATTTTATGGTCTTTGCATTGTTGTTATTGACTTGCAATATTGCTAGTGTTTTGGTATTCCACGTGATTCAGAGGTTGTTCATAGACACGTTTGGCAATGTCGGACCCAGTGGCCTTGAGATTGCGTTTCAAGGAATTAGGAGAAGCTTTGCACTTAGCAGGAGGAGACCTAATTGCGTATATCAATGCAGAGGTAGAGAAACAGGAGGCTAAGGCAGAAAGAGCAGCAGAGAGGGAACAGAAGAAACTCGAAGCAGAACAGAGAAAAGCAGAACTAGAAGCAGAGCAAAAGAAATTAGAAGCAGAGCAAAAGAAAGCAGAGTTAGAAGCAGCAAGAGAGCAAAAGAAATTAGAACTGGAAGCAGAGCAGAAGAAACTAGAATTAGAAGCAGAACAGAAGAAGGTAGCAGCAGAGAGAGAAGCAGAAGTTAGGAGATGGGAGTATGAGCGGGCAGAAAAAGAAAAAGAAAGGGCAGAAAAAGAAAAAGAGAGGGAAGAAAAGGAAAAAGAAAGACAGCATGAGTTAGAGCTAAGAAGATTGGGATCAGGAGCTTCAAGTTCTTCCTCAACCCGTTCCCACTCAGATCAGCTAGAGGTAGCATCCAACCCTGTACAAGGAATGTCATTTCCACTGGGAACTTTCAACGAAAGAGAAGAAGGTCTAGATCTCTATCTGACTAGGTTTGAGCGTCTAGCAACAGAGTATAAACTAGATCCCACTCATTGGTCTTTTAAGCTTAGTCAAGGGCTTAGAGGAAAGGCTTATGACATCTACAGTAAGCTACCCACTGACAGAGTGACTGACTATCACAAGGTAAAAGAGGCACTCCTAACGGGATTCGAACTAACAGGAGAATGCTACCGGCAAAAATTCCGCACCAACCGGAGAGTGAAAGGAGAGAGCTATGCGCAGTTCGCGGATCGGTTGTCTACAATGCTGGATAAGTGGATTAGCCAGTCAGCCACGGCTAAAACGTATGATGGACTGACAGAACTGTTAGTATGGGAACAGCTACGGGAAACCATGACCCCCGAGCTGAGGACATTCTCAGTAGAGCAGGGCGCGGAAAGACTGGAAGATCTGGTCAAGGTCGCAGATAGGTACGTGGCCGCCCACGGAGAAGCCAAGAGCTTCAGGCGAGACCTAAAGCCTAACGGGAAAGAGGCACCGAAACGAAGCCCTAACCGGGAAGAGCGCACCGCGAATAAGCCGAATAACCCCAGACCTGGGCAGAATAAAGGACCCAACACGGAATTCGGGAAAAGAGGTCCCGCAGAACAGAGACGGTATTGTTCGTTCTGCAACAGAAACAATCACTCCACCGCAGAATGTTTCAAGTTGGCCGCACAACGTAGGGAAGAGCGCGAAAGCCGGCCAGCGCACAGAGTTCTAACTCAAAGCAGCGGTAACAAGCCACACACAATCGGAGATCACCCATCGGTGACAGACACGGTCAAGGTCAACGGAAAAGAAGCGAACTGTCTGTATGACACAGGTCTATCATACGACGCGATAGTTAGCGAATCTCTTGTATCGCGCGCGGACTTGACAGACAAGACAGTCGACTTACAATGAGCAGACTTGACGAAACCGACGACTACTTGCCCAATAGCTTGGATCGAAGTAGAGAGTAGGTACGTCACAGGACGAATCCAAGCAGCTGTTTTACAGAAACCCCTGTATGATCTAGTGCTAGGATGTAGGTATGTGTTCTTAGGCACGCCCCCCAAAACTGTAGAGATAGCTGCAGTGCAAACCAGGGCCCAAGCTAAAACCCAACCACCCCAGCCCGAGTTCGCCCCGAATCCAGGACTCGAAGAGATCAAAACAGCACAGAAAGAAGACACCTCGATAGCGAAGTGCTTCCAGAAGCTACCCAAGGCGCACACACCCCCGCACAAGGGAGACTTCTACATGGAAGAGGGAGTTCTACATCGACAAGGAGATGGAGATCACACCCAACTAGTACTACCAGCCACCCTTCGAGCCCAAGTACTAGAACTAGGCCACCGCATGCCACTCAGCGGACACATGGGAATTGGAGCCACAGTGCAGAGAATCAGCGCACACTACTATTGGCCAGGAATCACGGAGGATGTCAAGCGCTACGTGAAATCTTGCCACCAATGTCAACGATATTCCCCGCGACATCACACCGTACCAGTTACCTTAGGACCATCGGTAGTAGTCGGCGTGCCATTCCAGCAAGTCTCAGTAGACATAGTAGGACCACTGCCCATGACCAAGAAGCGGAACAGATTTCTACTCACACTCGTCGACGCATGTACGATGTGGTGCGAAGCAGTCCCGTTGCCAGCGATCGACACCAAGAAGATTGCAGATGCACTCATCGCCATCTTTACCAGAGTCGGATTCCCGGACAGCATTAGAACGGACAACGGATCTCAGTTCACCGGCCGCCGGATGCAAGACGTGTCCGAGTTGATACAAGTTCATCACATTCGCACACCACCATACCACCCCGCCAGCAACGGACAAGTAGAAAGACTGAATGGAACCCTTCTCACCATACTCAGGAAAGTCGCCGACGACAATCCAGAAGCGTGGGACACCTACGTGAATGCGGCACTGTTCGCATATAGAGAAACGCCCCATGCAGCCACAGGCTACACCCCGTCAACATTGCTATTCGGCAGACCTCTAGCAGGACCGCTAGAAGCCCTTCGCAGAAGTTGGACGGAAGCCAAGATAGACGACACACCAAGAGGTGCCACCAAGTACGTCGCAGACCTGCAGGAAACCCTCAAAGCAACGTGGAAGAAAGCTGGTGAAGCACTGAAGAAGGCAAGAGCCCGTCAGGCGAAGTACTACAACCGCCACGCGAAGGACAGAGAACTGCAAGTCGGCGATCAAGTGCTACTCTTACTTCCAAGTGGAACCAACAAGCTGGACATCGCTTGGAGAGGACCGTACCGGGTGACTGCCAAGAAATCCAAGACAGTCTACCAAGTAGAGGTGAACGGGAGAGCCCGATACCACCACATCAATCTCCTCAAGAAGTACACGGACCGACCAGCGACCCCCAGCACTCACAACTTGCTAGCCATCGCCATCGCGGAAGAAGTTCATCCCCAACTTCAACAGCACCGCCGTACCACTGACAAATGGAACCCGGAAAATCGCCCCGGACAAAGTAGTTTGGACAGCCGAATGCGAGACAGCATTCCAAACACTCAAGGACAGAATGACATCGGCGCCAGTACTCCACCTACCCGATTTGACTCAGCCATTCGTTCTTCGCACCGACGCAAGCGACTTAGGCCTCGGAGCAGTACTGCTACAGCGCGACCCCAAGAATGCAGAGACGCTATTCCTTGTCGCCTACGCCAGCAGAAAATTGAGACCCGCCGAGACCCACTACGCCACGTCGGAGAAAGAATGTCTTGGACTAGTCTGGGCCATACAGAAATTCCAACTCTACCTGTATGGGACCCACTTCACAGTTCAGGTGGACCACCAACCACTATCGTTCCTGGCAGCCTCCAAGTCTTTGAACTCTTGCCTGATGCGATGGGCACTCACCCTTCAAGCATACTCATTCCAGATCGAGTACATCCCCGGCAAAGAGAACCACGGAGCCGACTACCTCAGTCGCCATCTCGTGGAGGACACAGCAGCTGTCGCCCACCCAACACAACTAAGGGCCACCGCACCAGAATTCGTCCCCGCCCAATAATACCCTGTCACTAGTGTCCATAGCTACCTGGCACAGCATTGCAGCTCAGGTAGAGCAACTTACTTAGTTTGTAAATAGGACCCTAGGATAGTGCAGTGTTAAACTAGGCTCTGTAGTAGAAAAAGGTCGAATCCAGTAGTCATCGCCTTTTTTCAGTTGAGGGAGCCTGTCACAAACTGGCTAGTTTTAACTCTGCCTATGGACTATTTAGCTTTGTGTAGTCATTGTAACAGTAGAAAGGAGTATAGTACACAGCAAGCAATTAAATTACAGCACCGCGAGCCCGAGCCACACACAGCGCCGTGAGTCAGCACTTGAGTTTTGAATCGTAAACCGTTTAACCAATCAACAGCAGGAATAGCGGGTAGAGCAGTTCTGATGTGTCAGATCCTAAGACAGTTTGGGTCAGTCGTGTGTGAGACGAGGAAGAGGCAACATCTCCACAACTAGAGAGATATCTTCACTCATAGACCAGGAAGCAGGACTTTAGACTCTTAGAATTCTATTAAGTCACAACGGGCCTGAACTTGTCAAACAGGTAAATGAACACCCTTCTGTTTCATCGTGATAGATTTGTATTGTTGTTGAAATTATGTTTGAAGAATTTGCTATGCATAAATGTGAATTATTAATCCGAATTTGCGTGACCACGTGGAAGAGCCGACCACGAGGCGAAACACGACCGGTTACGCCGCCATGTTGTATACCGTACGGAACCACTGTTGTTTAACTTATATGTATGTTTGCAGACCAGTGGCTGTACCCGTGAATGTTTATATTATTATTAATTCTGTATGTGTATAGTTAGCCACGATTGATATTTATGTATGTATAGGAATTTAGAGTGAGATTCCAGTGGACCCCGGAAGTAGCAGAATGTTCGTCGCTTATGTATAGAGATGTGGAGCTATCACTGAGGGCTACTTTGGCTTTCAGTGAGACGCTCTGCACAAACCGATTATTCAGGGTTGTGCAGAATTTCGTCTCTTATATTCCAGACGAGCAGGCGAGCTATCCTGTGAGCCCCACTCCACAGAAACGACAAGTTGGTTGAGGAGACTCTACCGCACAAGACGGAAAGAGCTACCCGGAAAAACACCCTGTCAGACCCCACAGCGTGGCAAGGGAACCCAACTACACAACTACCCAGGTGCACCTGAAGCTACCTCACAGAAGGACTTCGAACGCACCACCCGCCAGTTAAGTGTTATCTCCATAGTGCACTTAAACTGACCAAAACAGGACCACAGTAGTCCAACTCTTCAGAAACTGTAAACGGACCACAGTAGTCCAAATCTACATGAAACTTTATAGCAAGTGCCCGAGGAAGATATAACAGCTACCTAGACTATCAGCGATCGAACTATTAGCAGTGACTGAGACTTTTTAAGTTAGATTAGTACTTAGAGAATCTTGTATAGAGTAGAAGAAATAAATGTGTGATTTTAACTGTTATCAAGAGGCTGGTCTACATATGATTCATAGCCGTGTGAAAGCTAGTGTGACAGTAATCTTTTACCATTTTTTCTATCTATTTCTGTACCCCAACCTTAACACAGAACGAGCTAAACAAATAAATTTATTAAAGTAATTCATAGGGTGACTTAACTAGCAGTTCCCACCGAATAAACGTGAGGGTCCATAATTCCATTGTGCAGAGCCCATAAACCCCACGTGACACAAATGGTGTTGTTATATATGCTATATTAATTCAAATACTTAATAATCATGCTTATATTGTTACGTCAAAAACAGTCACACGAACTAGTTATATATTATGCTATATTATATTCCTGCTTATATTGTTAAATCAAATACATACAAATGAAGATTTGCACCGAGCTGCAACTGTCTGCCAGGCAAATATGGTTCGCGATTGTAAAACAGTTCTAAAAGTTCTATCTTGAACAATGTTACAGGTCATTGGGTAACACTTATACCTTTATGAAAGTGAATGTACTTTTTGAAACGAATATGCTATTTGGAAAAAGAAAATTCTATTTATTATTACATTATTATTATTATTATTATTATTATTATTATTATTATTATTATTATTATTATTATTATTATTATTATGTGTATGTGTGTGTGTCTGTGTGTGGTCTATATTTCCCCCGTTGGGGTGCCGGGGGTTTCAGTATAAACAGTATCCCCACTTTCTGGAAATGTTAAGTCCCCTATATGCTTATAGTGTCCGGGGACGTTAATTTACATGCCTGCCTGCCTGCCTGGAAACTTAGTGCTTTAAATTCCCACTGTCGCTGTCTTTCTCATTTGTTCTTCCTCATTCCTGCTCTGTTCTATACATCTGCTATACTAGGCCTATCTTCTTCTTCGCTAGACCAGTCACCTACCTTTTTTCTTGAAAACTCTTCCGGGACAAGACTCCTTATTTGGGTGTGAGGTCTGTTGGATCAGCTTGGGAATATTGGACGCTTTCTGCCAGGTGGCCACTAGGGCTTCCTATGATGTTATTATTTAGCAATTTAGGCATTTTATATGTATGTGTTTTGTTGATAATTTATAATGATGTTTGTATTCTATTTTGTTTTTGTATTCCATTTTGTTTTTCGATAAATTAGAGTATAGCCTCAGCGTCCCCTGCGTGGGATGTCTTTATTGTAAAGTGACTGGCTGGTGGAGAGCCTTCAGTTTTACCACTAGGGTTGTTTCAGCAGATCTTTGATGCGGATCAGGGGTTGTCCGGTCCTGATTTGGCTCGGAAGAGTCCGCTGGACCTAAAGCAATAATCATGTAATGTAATGTGTGGTCTATATGAAAGTAATAATTAGAGAGGGCCTAGGGAGGCAATGGCATCATATTTTGTTGTATTTTTGATGTACGTGTGTGCGGAAATTGTGTTGTTTTTATTTATATCCCTGTTTGACGCGTAGATCAGCATTTCGGGCATGCTGATGAAGAGGGTTAGGACGGGGATAGAAGAAAGCGAGTTGGATGGAGAGATGGGCAAGGCTTCAAGTGAAAAGAGTTATCATACCTACTTTACGAATGCTAAACAGCTAATTAACTGAGCTTTCATATCAGTTTGATTTTGCTGACCGCTTTAGACCGAGCTGACCGAGAAGAAAAAAAAAAAAACAACAAAAAAAAAACATACACGTAACAATGATGATGAAGAGATAACACGTCATTGGCATATTTCGTCACATTATTGTTTGACGACTTATTTCTGTTATCGGCAATCTGTGTATTCAGTCAATACGTGTATTGTCTTTAAAAAAAAAAAAAAGCAGTCAATTCGTGTTTTGACTGTGACCACTAAGCAATACATGTAATGACTGATTGTGTATTGTCTTAAAAATGTTCTGGTCAGTACACGAATTGACTGAACTGTCATTCAGCATTTAAATTGCAACTGGTTGTAAACATTAACAAATGAATGACAACACAATCATTTGTTGTTCTTGTACTTCAATACACACACGCACAGGGACACATCCACACAACTAAACCATGTTAAGTAGAAGTTAGTAAATACTAAAAATAAGCTTAAAATGTTAACACTTCAATTTGAATCTCTCTCTCTCTCTCTCTCTCTCTCTCTCCCTCTTTCTCTCTCTTTGTCCTTCTCTGTCTCTCTATCTGTCTGTCTCTCTGTTTATTTCTGTCTTTCTTGCAAAGTAAATATGTAAAAAAATATTAAAATGTGCATACTTAAATTAAAAACTCTCTCTTTGTCCCTCTCTGTCCATCTCTCTCTCTCTTTCTCTATATCTGTCTCATGCAAAGTAAATATTTTTTAAAAGTTTAAAATGTACACATTTTAATTAAAAACTTTCTCTCTTTATCCCTCTCTGTCCCTGTTCCTGTCTATTTCTGTCTCTGTCTGTTTTATTTTGCAAAGCATGTAATGATAGCGTGTATTTACCTTTGATTTGATTTTGCGTTGTTGTTAGAAAAAGCTTTGTATAATGTTGATCATTTTCGTTGGTCGACATTGTTGTGGTATCGTTGATAAATTTCGGGAATTACTTATTTATTATCGATCGAAAGTTCCAGACCTATCTGGTAATAGCTAGGTAATTCTTCTAAACTGAGGAATGTTCTGTGTCGTAAGACAGTTCCGGTGATTAGTTTTATTTTGATTGGGTGTTATTGCGTCACTCTGGAATGTTTTAAGCTTTACTGGATTGCAGAGAGGCTATATAAGTAATGCATTGTCTTCTTGAAAAAGTTATTTTTGGAATGATTTTCGGAAAGCGATCTTTTATGCAGTTGTTGGTGTTAGCTGAATAAAATTGAAAAATTTTATACGACGACTCCTGCCTTGTTGCTGAGTGATAAACGAATTCGAGTTACACATATCAAGATTCAAGCATCGGGGCTGAATCGACTATTGATAAATACGTGTAACAGTCGAATATTTCGCCTTGGTCAACAGGCAACTGGAATCTTTCCTCGCTAGAATCTCGGCCTGCTTGTTTAAAAACTTTTGTTCGTTTTAATTCGTATCCATCATTTGTGGCGAGGAGCCGGCAAAGCAAGTCTAGAATGAATGATCGACCGTGGTTTTGTCGCGGGTTGCAATCACCATCGTCACCACAAGATTTTCGCTGAAGTCCTAGTGATTTATTTTCAAAGAAGACATTGGACCTTATCAGTTACGTGCCGATCAACACATCTCAAGGTTTATTATCTAAGCTCATCAATTTTCTGTGTAATATAAATAATGCTGTGCGCTCGCATAAGCTCTGAAATTGTTAGAAGACTTGACTGAGCGAAACACACATTGACTAAAATGAACAGTCAGTCAATGTGTGTTTTGAAGTGGGTCAAAATTAAGACAATACGCGTATTGAGTGGAAATTTTTGTCATTACATGTATTGGCTTGTGGTCACAGTCAAAACACGCATTGACAGATTTTTTAGACATAACACGTATTGACTGAATACACAGATTGCCGGTAACATCTCGTCATAAGCAGTCCAGAAGTTAAGTCAAATGCATTCAAATGAAGTAATATGACAGTGTTATATTCAAGCATATACTTCCGAATGAAATAATATATTATATTAATTAGTCCAATGTACACATTAATTCAAAGAATATAAAACACATTTCCCTGCGATTCAACTGTGCCAATGAATAGAAATACTAATACTACATTTGAATCAGTTTGAAGTAGTATTTTTGTTTCAAAACATTTGACATATTCCATCATCATCATCATCATCATCATCATCATCATCATCATCATCATCATCATCATCATCATCATCATCATCATCAAATATCTGCAACAGTAGCAGCAGCAGCACCCCCACCATCGCCAAGGACATCATCGTCGTCATCATCATCATCATCCCTAATCTCATCATCAGTAATAATAATAATGTATTGAGCGAAACAGACACAGATATTATACACTGTTAAGTGCTAAAAATCGAAATTTAAAAAATAAGAAAGAAAGAAAGAAGAAAGAAAATAAATACTAAGTCGTGTTGTCAAATGCATACCGGGCAGTTCAACACTTGTCAAACAACCAAGACACAAAAACGACATAGCCCTCTCCCCTCCCAAAGTGGAAGCAACAAACACCCCCCCTCCCCCCGTCCCGCACGCACACACACACACACAGTATCACATCACACATAGTATCACATCACACACACAGTATCACATCACACATAGTATCACATCACACATAGTATCTCATCACACACACAGTATCACATCACACATAGTATCACATCACACACACAGTATCACATCACACATAGTATCACATCACACATAGTATCTCATCACACACACAGTATCACATCACACATAGTATCACATCACACACACAGTATCACATCACACATAGTATCACATCACACACACAGTATCACATCACACATAGTATCACATCACACATAGTATCTCATCACACACACAGTATCACATCACACATAGTATCACATCACACACACAGTATCACATCACACATAGTATCACATCACACATAGTATCTCATCACACATAGTATCACATCACACACACAGTATCTCATCACACACACAGTATCACATCACACATAGTATCACATCACACATAGTATCACATCACACATAGTATCACATCACACACACAGTATCTCATCACACACACAGTATCACATCACACATAGTATCACATCACACACACAGTATCACATCACACACACAGTATCTCATCACACACACAGTATCACATCACACATAGTATCACATCACACATAGTATCACATCACACATAGTATCACATCACACACACAGTATCTCATCACACACACAGTATCACATCACACATAGTATCACATCACACACACAGTATCACATCACACATAGTATCACATCACACACACAGTATCACATCACACATAGTATCACATCACACATAGTATCTCATCACACACACAGTATCACATCACACATAGTATCACATCACACACACAGTATCACATCACACATAGTATCACATCACACATAGTATCTCATCACACACACAGTATCACATCACACATAGTATCACATCACACACAGTATCACATCACAACTACTGTGCAGTCTCACATCACACTACAGTCTCACATCACATCACACACAGCGGTTGAAATATATTTTTCATTTTAGTTTTTAGTGGTTACCTTATAGCAGCATTTAACAAGTGATGGGTGCATTTGACATAGTTTTAGTATTTATACCGCTGCTTTACCTGTAATTTATAGGCGCTATGCCGCTTTGTATTTGTCCGTTCTTCTGCGTTGTATATATCATAGTCTGTACACTTGCTTCACATACCCCGCTACAAACTCTCCTCTGCTGGCCGCCGATCTTTCTCAGTACTTGGCCCTTTAACTTGGAACTCTCTTCCCCTCTCTCTTCGCAGCTCTTCAAACATAGCTACTTTTAAATCCAACTTGAAAACTCATCTCTTCCTTAAATGTTTGTGATCTTGCCTCCCATCATCATCGTCGTCATTCCTCCATTTGTTTTTTTTTTGTTGTTCTTTTTTTGTTTTGTTTTGATTCAGACCACCGCCACCACCCACCCCATCACCCATCCTTAGCTCTCACCTCCTCCCTCCCCCCTCGTCTCTTATTCGTTAGTAAGTGTCTGATTTTATTTTGTATGAAGCCGGATGTTTAGAATGAATGCGTGAGTACTGCGCTTTGAACTGATATTGTTCATTGGGAAAAAGCGCTATATAAATATCCTTATTATTATTATTATTATTATTATTATTATTATTATTATTATTATTATTATTATTATTATTAATATTATCATTATTATTGTTGTGGTTGCTGTTGTTGTTATTATTATTATTATTATTATTATTATTATTATTATTACACTTCTCAGCTGTGTCCACAACAAAGCTGTATCGTCATCGTTTGGAAGTTGTAAGTGTATTTTTCCCACTAGTAACACGTTGTTCTAGTATGTATACCAAAAACCAACTTCAAAGAGCGCTATTTTATGGATGGCATTAAAGGCTGTCGCCCTCAAAATGTCGTTGACGCGCAACAATGAATCTTTGCTTTCAGGCTTGAATTTGTCCACCAATGTAGTGAGGTGGTGACTGAGTAAATCGAACGCTACTGCACCGTGTTTCTTAAGGTTATCCTATTAAAAACCAGTCTTGCACCATTAACCATAATTTTGATATTGACCACAACCAACCCTCATTCCGTCAGTTCATATTTTGGACATAATGTATAACACTTTTCATATCACACAAAAAAGGGGTTTTAATTTAGCTCAGTAGATCACATGAAATCAGTCTTGAACCATGGACGATTATTTTGGTACAGCATTTGAAAACACAGCAATCCTCACTTCATCAGTTAATTTTTTTGCATTATACAACTTTTATTACATCACAAACAGGGTTTTATTTTAAACCGGAAGATTCTTCTATCTTAAGGTTATTATATTAAACCAGTCTTGAACCATTGACGAGGATTATAACTCCACTTCCACCTGTTCGTAGGTTGCACATTGTTTGTAAAATTCTGTAATGCATCACAAACAGGGGTTTCCTGTAACTCATTAGACTTCTCTAGACCATGAACTATAACTTGTAATGTTTCAAATCACACAAGTACTTAACCACACACATATATTTATAACTGATAGTCGCTGCTAAAGACAGCACGCGAAGTACAGCGAAATATAGCAGATGTCCTAGTGATAGAAACTAAAGCATCTATAGTCTTTTCCTAAAGACACTCACATCACACAATACTCTCTAGAAATGCAATCCTTCCCATAGAAACTGCACTGACAAGCACATAATTATTATATTAATCAAACTATATACGACTCCACAGCCCATCGCAGTGCCACCAATAAGCATGAACTCTCATCACAGATTTGAAAGCAAAGAATACTGCTGTTCGGCAAATAACAACATCCAACATGTATATGTATCATAATGATACAAACTGATCCAGAACGTTAGTAGTTACGGCGAACGACGTCATAAAATAACTGCAACCAACATTCAGTCAAGATTTCTTTCGCTATTAAAACAAGCTGTTGTCAAAGATCTATATTTTTGATATAACACGGTTGTCAAAGGTCTATATTTTATATTATAATACTGTTGTTAAGGGTCTACATTTTTTATAAAACACTTGTAAAAGGTCTACATTTGTACTACAACACAGTTGTCAAAGGTTAAGTCTATATTTCTAAAATAACATGGCGGTGAAAGGTCTGCATTTGTGTTATGGCAGACCTACATGCAGCGTGCTACAGCTCGTGGGAAGGTAAAGGCTAGACGGCCCTGAGAGGTATGACCTCGCCGTTCAAGGTGAATTGATCGGTGGGCTCTGTAGACAGCAGCAAGTGTTGTTTTTGTTTGGCCATGATGCCTTTGGGTCTTCTCACCTGGTGGTGTCCGTTCTTAATCGACAGCTGTTGCATCCGGGTCTCCTCCGTCTGCAGGGAGGCCCAGGTGGCGCTGTAGCTGTCCTTTGTGCAGGTCAACAGCTGCACGATCTGCTGGCGGAATTTGTGGCCCGTGGCGCAGTACAGGAAGAAGTTGCACGAGTGGTTGACGTACATCAACAGTTCCGCCACCGTCTTGGCCAGCTTGAACTGCACCGTGGGCCGCAGGTCGTGGTTGGTGGGCTGCCAGAAAGCCAGCACGATAGTGGCCGTGTTCATGGGCAGCGTGGTCAGCACAAAGGTGAAGGACACGGTCAGCAGCATGATGGTCAGCTTGGTGCCCTCGCCAGGGCCGGTCGCTTTCCGGCACGAGGAGCGAGAGGCCAGACTTCGGACTGTCAGTGACCCGTCCTCCCCGGCCAAACCCCCACCCTCCCCCGCCCCTCTTAGCCGTGTCTGGTGGTAGTGGTGCTCCGGCGTGTTCTGCATGCGCTGCCGGTGTTTGTGCGCCTCCACCACCTCCGTGATGATGAGGACGTTGAGAATGAGGATGATGATGAAAGGCAGGAAGGAGTAGATACAGGCGTCCACCCACGGCCACACGCGGTTCACCAGCTTCTCGTGCTGCGGAGCCGCCTCGCAGTTGGTGACGTTGTAGCCGTCCGGCGATCGATCTACGAGCTGCACAGTCCACAGGAAGTGCATGTTGATGGCAAACATAAGAACGACCAGGCCGACGATGACGAACTTCGCGCGGCGGGTGTTGATCATGCTGGACGCCTTGAGCGGGAAGCAGACGACGATGTAGCGTTCCACCGTGACAGCGATGATCAGCCAAACGGACAGGTCGCTGGCCATGTAGCCGAAGGAGATGGTCAGCTTGCACACCCAGTCCGAGCTGTCTGAGAGGTCGCGGCCCGTCAGCTCCGCCAGCCACAAACGCAGCAGTCCGATGTAAAGCACGAAGGAGTCAGCGATGGCCAGGGTGGCCAAGTAATGGTAGGACGACACCTTGACCATCACCCGCCGTCTGAGGATGATGAAGGAGAAGAGGTTACCCAGCGTGCCCACCACCATCAACACTGGCGGCACGTACAGCATCAGCACCTTAAACAACCGGTACTCCGGGAACTGGTTCAGCATCGCCTCGATGTTACTGGTCGGCATTGTGCCAATCGGCGGACCCACTGTCGTCTCCACGTCGCCCTGGGTCATCAAACCGCTGCTGTTGAAAAATAAGGCTGACATAGAGGGCAGATCGTGGCGACGCTCACTGAAATCGTGATGTTTAGACACAATCACACGAAGTTGATCTACCTAACTCCAGCATGGCTGCTACAACAACTGTTCAATAAATAAAGCACGCTTCACTCATCGTGTTGATAGGGTCAGTATGGGCTTCGTGTTAAGTCAAAAGAACACACGGGCAAGTAAACATACATTTTAGGGTCAGGTGTGTGGAATTCCTGACTTTGAAGATCTTGCTCACATTTAGGCTTACCCCCAGGTGTATCCAAAGACTTGTCAGTAAATGACACACAAGAGAACATACACTTCACTCAGAAATGCCTGCGTGGGTATACCCAGTTTATTTCATTGAATCAATCACTTTTATACGGAAAGTGGTTTTAGAAATTAGGTCTAAACACGGCTGATGATAATACTGCAGTTTCGTAATGTGCAGGGATCTTTGAAAAGGTCACGTTAGACCTAACGAAGAAAATGATTTACCTTTCCGGGTTCTTAGTTCATCAACATGCACCAAGGTTTTTATGAATTAATGTATTTTCACTGGCTATCACCTTGTAAACACACTTTCATAGAGTACACATGTTTTGCGCACACATTTCATAGTTTGGCAGAAGTGAATAGTGTTCACCCTTGAACCAGATATCGGTTGTTGAATGTTGAAATGTTCTCAAATAGAGCTGTACAGCCTCAAAGAGCTGCTCATCGTCCTGTGTTACAAACACCTCAAGCACTTAATCCTGGTCAGCGTTGATTTCACATCGACGTGAAGAAGTCACATTTGGCAGATGGTACAATCCAGAATTTTCTGTAAACAGAAAAAAGGTCACATTAACTCAAATTAGTTTCAAATTAAACGTTTAGCTGACAGTCCCAGTTCTAACCAGTAGCGCGGTGTTCAGTGTTGAAAGGGACGCCAAAACCATTGAAGCATTGGATGTTAAGTGACCGCCAATGATGACAGCCGGAAGTTAAAACAACAACAACAACAACAACAACAACAACAACAACAACAACCAATGAACAAACAAGCGCCCCTTACTCCTTTGGATTAGAGTATAAACCGAGGTCCAGTGTGCGTACGCGCTCATTCAGTGGTTGGATTATAAAGATCCTGGCGCTGATGTGCTAGACAGGTCAGTGCCAGCCAAAATACACCCAGCGACCACTAGGTTCTTTCTCACCCATCATTGGTCTCCCAGGTTAGTGCTCAGTGGTCTGTGGAGTCAGACGATATGCCCAAGGAAGCAAGCGGGCACCTCGCCTCACAAACACAGGCACACACGTAGGCGTGCAAACAAACATTGTCAGACCTTTGGAGATCTGAGAAACGCCAAGGGCCATAACCTGGAGGAACATAAACCTAGACTCTGGGAATATTGCTTAGCTTTGTGTGGTCCTGATTCGGCTCTTGGCAGTCCGCTGGACCCTATCTATCTATCTATCTATCTATCTATCTATCTATCTATCTATCTATCTATATATCTATCTATCTATCTATCTATCTATCTATCTATCTATCTATCTATCTATCTATCTATCTATGAAAACACCAGGCTGGTCCCTTAAACCCTCCCTGCCATTTTGACTTACACTTTCTCAGTCTACGTTCTTTCATCTTCTCCTTCGCCAAAAAAAAAATCTACCTGTTTCGCAAAAGCCTTCAATTGCCGCTGTAGACTGTTGCCCAGTTGTTGTAGGAGTGTCGCTCTCTATAAGTTATTCATCAGCATGTGAAGCACACACAGTCTCTGAAACTCCACGAAACTCCTTCCCTCTCTCAAAAAAGACGGAAAAGGCCTCGCCTAACCAGTCCTCAGCTACGCATTTTGCATTTGAGGTCTATCGCTGTGTACGTTGTTCATCATTCTTTGAGGTGTCTTTTTAACCATACAGAACACGCTACTAGCCGCACAACGTACTTAAAAACTTCTTTGATGTCGAGTGTTCATCGGAGACTTTAGTTATGCTTTACGCTTGCATCGCCCTGGTCCTGTGTCCACATGTTGAAATGTTCAACCAGCAGTTGACTTCAGACGCGCTATTGACAAACTTCCACCTTTGGTTCCACGGGGAGCGAACTATCGATTTAATTATTCCACCCAAGCCTGGAGCGTAAAGCACCATTTAGTGATCCGTGTAGTTCAGTGTGGCATGGAATTGCGGCCGCAGAATTGTTAAGGTATATTGCAAAGTACTCGCTACGACATATTAATTTTATGTTTGTCAATTTTAAAATGGAAATATTAACTTAACATATTGTGGAAATCGACTATGTAAAGTGTAACATATAGTGGAGATCGACTATGTAAAGTGTAACATATAGTGGAGATCGACTATGTAAAGTGTGAGCACAGGCAATCATTTTACCTTAAATGACCTTGTTCTAGCAACCTTATGAAGGAAGAAAAACACCTTAAAAACAGTGGAGCTTGATTATGTACAGTGTGAATACCAAATCAAAAGAAATGATAAACAATATCTCAAGCCATTCAAACGACAGACTGACAAACCGACAGACCGACATTTTGGGTCGTTCTGTTTCCTAACTATTGGAAAATATTCCACCCACTACCTCCACCTCCCCCCCCCCCAAAAAAAAAAAAAAAAGAACCAACAAGAACAAAAAAAATGTGGGGGGTATGAGATCAAACACATCAGACTAACACGGTTATCAATACAAATATATCTTACTCAAAACATCACTAAAAACTAAACGCCAGCTTTAAAATACAAGCAGTGTTTGAATAACAGCCGACTTGAATATAATTATTTCATTTATAATTTTATATTAGTTTAGTATTTCCAGATAATACCTGGAAATAATTTGAAATTGTCTGGAATCAGAACGAGCCAGTCTATGTGACTACGTCGGGCTGTCCGTCGTTCGATGTGTTGCACGGCATATCTCAAAAACCACTGAACGGATTTTGACCGAACTATTATAGGGACATTACATAGGTAAGTAGCACACAATCACATTATCGCCAAGAAACGTGAACCCGTCCCCCATAACTTATTTGAAAGCAAACAAAACTGGTGTTCTGCAAATGGCATCAAACACGTATATGTATGATATAAATACATACCTCATATTTTGTTCACTTCAAAGGTCAAGATCGCTGAGCCTGCAAGAGCCTACGCCTTCATTGCAGCAGTAAATGGAGGTCTCGGCACTTACAACTAAGCTGTCTGCGCCTAAACAGTTGCCGCTGTGCAGTCTCTCCACACTTCAGGCTAACAGCTGTTGTTTTACAGTATCGAGTGCACAGCTTCAGAGCACTCTCTCTCTCCTGTCATGGTGTTTCTGAAATGAAAACGTGTTTGTTTATTTATTCCTTTATTTATAAACAAGAACATGCCAAATTTGGTCCGTATAAATGCAGAAATCATCCATAAACAAAGCCATTCAATTTCAATTAATTATAAGCTAAACGGTGACCGCTGTGATGATTTCAATGAAGGTGTGGGTAATTTTTTTATTTTTTTACCCACGACCATCGGGCAAGATTGAACGGAAGTCACACGGGCAAGAATTGTGCAACAAAGTTTGGACAACATTGTTGTGTTGACAACATTAATGTTTCCAAAGTGTTCTGACATCGCATGCAGCCACACGGTGAAGGAAATACCCGCAACGCCTGCGCGAAAAGGATGCGCACTCCGCAATCACTCGAGAGCTGCGCCCTCCTTGCGCGACTATTCACACTTGTCTGCTATCCTATGCACCAACGGGAATCCCCTCTATGAAACATACTTCCGGTTTCTTTCTCCGCGTGTTTTAGTGAGTTATTTCCAAAATTTCAAGAATAATAACATGTGTCACTGGCCACCAGTATCGTACCCTCACATTTTTTTTGCTGCAGTTTATTATCCCTTTCTATCGCCAGTGGCGCGCCTAAACCCTACCTACCTAACATTATTTGTGAATTTTTGAAAAATATTCGAAAAAAACATAACGCCCAGATGCTGGCTCGAACCCACACCTGTCAGGCGCCATTGGTTTCTGACTTGTGGACGAGGCAATTTAGTCCCGCCTTAGCCCACTTGGCCACAACGCTAGCCTAACATAGTCAACTACTTCGTGTTTTGTGAAGGTTGCGACGGCGAAGCTATGGAAAACTACGAGAGTCTTCAGGTCCTGTTTCACTTTCTGTCGATGATCGACGCACCTCCGAAGTCGCCACAAATACAGGCCTCTACGATTGTTTTTTGCATTCTTTCACTGAGCATGTACTTCCTCCACCGTTTTTATACTTGTCCCACTCGTTTTCTGGCTCTAACAATCGTCGTTTTCGGCAATTTGCCATAGTTAAAAGTCACGCATCAAGCTTTGATAAAAGCAAAACAAGCCAGACCGGAACTTGGTTTCATAGTAACCTCGTTTTAATTTATAATGGCGATACCCACGAGTTTTTATGAGAGGTGCCGGAAAGTTGTGAATTTTGGTTGTAAAAACATGGCCGACTCGACCGATATCGATGCTGTGATTATTATCAATTGGTAGAGCGTTCGCCTGGCACACCGATGACCCAGGTTCGAATCCCGTGGTGGGCGATATAAAATGTGGCCATTTTCACTGTCCATTTTAGCAGTATGATTGCTTTGGTGGTTCAGTGTTGATTCATGTCCCTACCCCTCTTTCCCTGGGATGGTTATCCCCGTCTGCCATATCGCCAATGGTGGGTGTGGACGTTAAACCTCAATGTTCATTCATTTTTATCGTTGCTCTGTAAATAACATGCGGCAAAACAGAAAGCGGAACAAATGGAGGCCCGACCTGATGGATGAAACCTCGGAAGGCTGCTTCTCACGGTTGCGCATCACCGAATGCGCGGTTAGAGCTGTAAATGGCGAAATGTATACAGTCTGATTAATAATAATAATAATAATAATAATAATAATAATAATAATAATAATAATAATAATAATAATAATAATAATAGTAATAATAATAATAATAATAATAATAATGGATGCTACAGTATATATTGCCTAAAATAATGCCGTTGCAACACAAATTTAGTGGAGGTTCTAATTCACAAAACATTTTGAAAATATTTGCACGACAGAATCGATGTTACCGATACATACGGTCAAAACATTATTACATATATATCGGCATGTTACACACATTTTTTATGTTTTGCATTGTGTCGCTCCGGTGACTTCACCTTTAGTTTGTAGTCTTATTAGTTGTTTTTTTTCTCTCGGGTGTGTGTGTGCGTGTGTGTGTCATAAAGCATGCAATAATAGCCTTTAATTTATCTTTGATGTGGTTGTATGCTGTTGCTGGACCAGCCTTGCGTGATGTTTGTTTCCATCGGTCGATACTGTTGTAGGAATGTTGAGAACTTTCTTCGGATTACTATTGATCGAAAATTCGAGATAGATCTAGCGATTGCTAGTGGAATCTTGTAAGTTCCTAGAACTTTCTTAGGCGACGAGTTTTATTTTGTGTTTTTGTTTATTGCGTCATTCTGGAACTTTCTGCATTTCTCGACATTATTGACAGACTGCGTGTCTGGATGATGTGTGGGTGGTGATTTTCTTTGAAAGAGACTTTGTATGCGGTTGTTAATTGCTGTGTGCGTCTTTCGCTCAATACAGTTGGAAAACTGCATAACTTCCGCTCCTGCCTTGTTACTGAGTGAACAGGCTGCGTGGAAACGAATTGGAGTTACACAAGATTCAATCAAGCATTGGGGCTGAATCGACATTTGCCGTGTAACAGTGTGTATTTGTGTGTGTGAGTGGGTATGTGTGTGCGTGTGCGTGCGTGTGTGTGTGTGCGGTTGCATGTGTGCATATGTATGTGCGTGTGTGTTTACTTAACTGCACACGCTGTGCCAAACTTCCCAAATGTCAGCTGTTATTGAGCGCTTAAAAAAAAAACACACACGAGTATGTCACATTTCTGTTGGCGCTATAGTTAGATGTTTTCCACAGTGGATTTTGGGATTGCGCATTTAGTAGACTCTTATCACAGTTGCTGTCGCATATTTTATACACTTTGCCATGTTTGTTTTGCACTTTTAGGCCTCAAGTGATGGTTTGTCTTTCTGCTCTTGGTATGTTTTCAGTGATGTTGGCAGATTTGCATCAGTCAGACTCATAGCTGAGATCCGCACCATGGGTAAAAAAGCAAAGACTTAGTCGATCAAGCCTTTAGGGATCAGTGTACAACACAAACACACACACACATACACATAAACACGCACGTATTTGCAAATCATCAGAACTGGGTTTATTTAAGAATGTAGGAATCGGAAAGTGTTGTTGGTTTTTTTTAAATGGAAAGAGCGCAAAATTCATCTAAAATTGTAATAATGTGATGCGAAATTGGCTTTTTTCCGTCTACGAAGTTGTGACCGGGGTCGGATCATACACAGCGGAAAAAATAGTTAGACTTTTCTTATAAATTTGCTCGTGAGTGGTTGGATTTTACTCCGTCCCGGATAGGATAGAGCACCCCCTTGTACTTAAAACACTCTCGTGCACTACCACTGCACTCCCATGCACTAAAAGCACTCCAGTGTACTTAGTAAGAAGTGGGGTCCTGGAAAAAAAAAAGTAGATTCCTTGCCAATGAACCCATTTGTAGCTAAGACAGGCAAGGTCTGCTACCCATTTCTACGTTTATTTAAGTGCTCTCTCTCTCTCTCTCTCTCTCTGTCACACACACACACACGCACTATACACATTTCCCCTCCCTCTCCACCCCCGCGCATCCCTGCTGACGCTTAAACACAACCACGCAACTCACTCCCCTCACACACAAATCCTAGTTAGGCGAACTGCGAGGAGTCGTCACCCCCTGCAGGAACAACACAGCCTTGGAAGGTTTCTCACTAATTGCTGTTTTTCTAACTGTAAAACCCCAACAAAACAGGACGCATTGAATGATGATGATGATGATGATGATGATGATGATGATGATGATGATGATGATGATGATGATGATGATGATGATGATGATGATGATGATACTGTTGACTCGTGGGGTGCCACTACTCCAGAGTACGCGCTCAATGCGTTTGCAAAGAAAGCCTTCAGGTGAATGAACATTGAACTTTAACGTCTACACCCACTATTGTCGATATGACAGATTGGCATAACCTTCCCAGGGAAGTTGGGACCTAAATCAACGCTGAACCACCAGAGCAATCACACTGCTAACATGGACAGTGAAAAAAAATGTCTACTGTTACCTTGCTCGCCACGGGTTCCGAACCCGGGTAACCGGTATTCTGGGCGAACTACAATAATTTTGATACCGGTAGCCGTGTGAGGAGACGACTAAGCAAACTGTAATGACAGTTAAACGAACAGCCAGAGAGAGAGAGAGAAAGAGAGAGAGAGAGAGAGAGAGAGAGAGAGAGAGAGAGAGAGAGAGAGAGGAAGGAGGGAGGGACAAGAGGAAAACAGCTAAATATGCCGACAGCGGTTCGTAACCTCTAGAATGACAACATAGCGTATGTTACGTCGAAACGCGCACGTTAGTACGTGTGAGACGCGCACGATAGTACGTGTGAGACGCGCACGATAGATCCGATCGTTTTGTTGTGCAAAGCATTCAGTAACAGAGTGTATTTACCTTTGATTTGATTTTGCATTGTTGTTAGAAGAAGCTTTGTATAATGTTGATAATTTTCGTTGGTCGATATTATTGGAGAATTATCTAGGGTTGCTTGTTTACTATCGATCGAAGCATCTAGATAGATCGACTAGAAGCTGAGAGATTCTTTTACTTTGAAGAAAGTTGTATGACGTAAGACAGTGATGACGAAATTTATTTTGATTGGTTGTAATGCGTCACGCTGGAATGTTCTAACGTTATCTGGAGTATAAAAAACTATATAATTGATGCACTGCGTAAAACAGAATGGAGAAAGTGGAAAAGCGATTGTATGCAGTTGTTGATGTTTGCTGAATAAAGTTGGAAAACTTCATACGACGACTCCTGCCTTGTTGCTGAGTGAACAGGTTGCGTGGATAAACGAATCCGAGTTACACTTATCAGGATTCAAGCATTGGGGCTGAATCAACTACTGATAAAAACCAACAAAAAGTGTAACAGCGTACTACGGAAATGGACGCGTATTGCCCCTCTATGTCAAAAAAGCGCACGATAGACCCGATCATTTTATTTCGCAAAGCATGCAATGATAGCGTGTATTTACCTTTGATTTGATTTTGCGCTGTTGCTAGAAGAAGCGTTGTATAATGTTGATATATTTCGTCGTCGATATTGTTGAGAATTTTCTGGAATTATTAGTTTATTATCGATCGAAGTTTCCAGATCTGCCGCGCCTCGTAATAAGCGATTCTTCTAACACGAGGAATGTCCTTTGACGTAAGACAGTACGTAGTTCCGATGACCAATTTTATTTTGAGTGGGTGGTACTGCGTCATTCTGGAATGTTCGAAGTTTCTCTCGATTGCAGAGAGGCTATATAAGTAATGCACTGTCCGCTTGTAAAGATGATCTTCGTAGTGATTTTCGGAAAGCGATCTTGTATGCAGTTTTTTGTGTTTGCTGAATAAAATTGGAAAACTTTATACGACGACTCCTGCCTTGTTGCTGAGTGAACATGCTGCGTGGATAAAGAAATTCGAGTGGCACTTATCAAGATTCAAGCATCGGAGCTAAATCCACTGATAAATACGTGTACCACAGTCAGAAAGATATACATAGAAACACACACACAGATAGACACAAACAAGAAGAAAAGACAGACAGACAGACAGTAAGAAAGAGAGAAGGAGAGAGGGAGGGAGAGAGAGAGAGAGAGAGAGAGAGATTAGTCTCTACGGTATAAGTATGGTCTCTCCGACTATTCCTGAGTGCTTAATTAATGATGGGCAACAGCTGCCGTCCCCAAGCACGCGTCTTTTACAAAGAAAAGTTGTTCTTCTGTTGTGTTTTTTATTTTTATAAAGCTTAAGTCCCGGCCACAATATTGTGTTACGCACTCGGCTACACTAGTGCTAAGCTTATGAATCCCTTATGTATCTCCTTGCGTACTGGCTAATCTAAAATCACACAAGGATAGCGCATGTTTGATTTCTTCTGCAAAACTACATAAGCCGGACTGACGAGGACCAATCAAAAGCAAAGAGTGTGACGTCACAAGTTTAGAGGTCAACCTAAACTCCTCCCACACGCATGATTACACGTAACAAAGGTTGTCTGCCACACACGACTTGGCGAGCTCAGGCAGTTGAATTCACTTTTTGCGTGTCGATCCTAGCTAAAGCTGTTTCATATTATAGTTAAATCGTAACAGAGTACATTGCATCGTCATGAGAAAGTGCCTTGTTGTAGTGAAATTGCTGCTACATACGTTTATAAATTCGATCCTGGCCGTGACAAACATGGTGCCACTACCTCCGACCCAAAGCACTAGCCGTAAAACGTAAGCCAAATATGGCCACTAAACTCAGAAGGCGTGGCCACTTGTCCTAGTCTGTGAAAAATCCTGGAAATTTAGTGTTTTAAATTCCCACTGTTGCTGTCTTTTTCCTTTGTACCTTCTCATTCCTACCCTGTTCTATCAATCTACTATACTGTCTTCTTCTTCGCTAGACCATTCACCTAACTTTAAAAAAAGAAAAGAAAACTCTTCCAAAACTCCTTATTTGTGTATGAGGTCTGTTGTGTCAGTTTGGGAATATTGGACGCTTTCTGCCAAATGGTCACTGGGGCTTCCTATGATATTATTATTTAGCAATGTAGGCATTCTCTATGTATGTGTTTTGTTGATAATTTATAATGATGTTTATATTTATTTTGTTTTTGTAAACGGGGGTTCCATAAATTAGAGTATAGCCTCAGCGCCTCGAGCGTGGGATGCCTTTATTGTAAAGTGACCAGCTGGTGGAGTGTCACGTGGGGTTTATGGGCTCTGCACAATGGAATTATGGACCCTCACGTTTATTCGGTGGGAACTGCTAGTAAGTCACCCTATGAATTACTTTAATAAATTTATTTGTTTAGCTCGTTCTGTGTTAAGGTTGGGGTACAGAAATAGATAGAAAAATGGTAAAAGAATACTGTCACACTAGCTTTCACACGGCTATGAATCATATGTAGTCCAGCCACTTGATAACAGTTAAAATCACACATTTATTTCTTCTACTCTATACAAGATTCTCTAAGTACTAATCTAACTTAAAAAGTCTCTTTCAATGCTAATAGTTCGATCGCTGATAGTCTATGCAGCTGTTCTATCTTCATCGGGCACTTGCTAGTATATCTCATGTAGATTTGGACTACTGTGGTCCGTTTTACAGTTTCTGAAGAGTTGGACTACTGTGGTCCTGTTTCCGATCAGTTTAAGTGCACCTATGTTGTTACACTTAACTGCTAGGTGGTGCGGTCGAAGTCCTTCTGTGAGGTAGCTTCAGGTGCACCTGTGTAGTTGTGTAGTTGGGTTCCCTTGCCACGCTGTGGGGTCTTGTAGGGTGTGATCCAGGGTAACTCTCTCCGACCTGTGCGGTAGAGGTTACGCAGACAACTCGTCGTTTCTGTGGAGTTGTGCGCACGGGATAGCTCGGGATAGCTCGCCTGCTCGTCTGTAATATAAGAGACGAAATTCTGCACAACCCTGAATAATCGGTTTGTGCAGAGCGTCTCACTGAAAGCCAAGTAGCCCTCAGTGATAGCTCCACATCTCTATACATAAGCGACGAACATTCTGCTACTTCCGGGTTCCACTGGAATCTCAACTCCAAATTCCTACACACACATAAATATCAATCGTGTCTAACTATACACATACAGAATTAATAATATTATAAACATTCAGTGGTACAGCCACTGGTCTGCAAACATACATATAAGTTAAACAACAGTGGTTCCGTACGGGATGCAACATGGCGGCGTAACCGGTCGTGTTTCGCCTCGTGGTCGGCTCTTCCACGTGGTACGGCAAATTCGGATTAATAATTCACATTTATGCATAGCAAATTCCACAAACATAATTTCAACAATAATATAAATATATCACGATGAAACAGAAGGGTGTTCATTTACCTGTCTGACAAGTTCAGGCCCGTTGGCGACTTAATAGAATTCTAAGATTCCTAAGTCCTGCTTCCTGGTCTATGTGTGGAGAGATTTCTCTGCCAGCTTTCTAGCTGTTAACACTTCGGTGTATTACTCCCAACTGACCAAAACTGTGCGTGGTTTGGACCCAGTCAAACTGGCTCCAACCACTTTGCCTAAGCTCTCCCATTGGTTCCAACGGTCCGATTCAAAACTCAAGTGCTGACGTCACTGCGCTGTGTGTGTGGCTCAGGCTCGCAGTGTGCTGTAATTTACTGACTCTATACTGGTACAAAGACTACACATGGCTAAATAGTCAACAAGCAGAGTTAATACTAGCCAATTCATGACAGGCTCCCTCAACTGAAAAAAGGCGATGACTACTGGATTCGACCTTTTTCTACTACAGAGCCTAGTTTAACACTGCACTATCCTAGGGTCCTATGTACAAACTAAGTAAGTTGCTCTACCTGAGCTGCAATGCTGTGCCAGGTAGCTATGGACACTAGTGACAGGGTATTACTGGGCGGGGACGAATTCTGGTGCTGTGGCCCTTAGTTGTGTTGGGTGGGCGACAGCTGCTGTGTCCTCCACGAGATGGCGACTGAGGTAGTCGGCTCCGTGGTTCTCTTTGCCGGGTATGTACTCGATCTGGAATGAGTACGCCTGAAGGGTGAGTGCCCATCTCATCAGGCGAGAGTTCAAGGATTGGGAGGCTGCCAGGAACGATAGTGGTTGGTGGTCCACCTGAACTGTGAAGTGTGTCCCATACAGGTAGAGTTGAAATTTCTGTATGGCCCAGACTAGTCCAAGACATTCTTTCTCCGACGTGGCGTAGTGGGTCTCGGCGGGTCTCAATTTTCTGCTGGCGTAGGCGACAGGGAATAGCGTCTCTGCATTCTTGGGGTCGCGCTGTAGCAGTACTGCTCCGAGGCCTAAGTCGCTTGCGTCGGTGCGTAGAACGAATGGCTGAGTCAAATCGGGTAGGTGGAGCACTGGCGCCGATGTCATTCTGTCCTTGAGTGTTTGGAATGCTGTCTCGCATTCGGCTGTCCATACTACTTTGTCCGGGGCGATTTTCCGGGTTCCATTTGTCAGTGGCACGGCGATGCTGTTGTAGTTGGGGATGAACTTCTGGTAGAAGCCGCAGAGTCCTAGAAATGACTGCACTTCCTTCTTTGTCTTGGGCCTAGGAGCGTCGAGTAGGCGTTTCACTGTCTTTTCTACCGGTCGCAGGCTTCCTTGACTGATGGTGTGTCCCAGAAATTCTAGTTCTGTGAATCCAATCTGACATTTGGTGGGTCTTGCCGTCAATCCCGTGTCTCTGAGGCGGGCGAGCAGTTGATGTAGGAGCGTGACATGTTCCTCCCACGTAGGCGTTGCGATGAGGATGTCGTCCATAAACGAATGTAGGTGCTCGCTGCTCAGGGGTGCCAGGAGTTTTCGCATCATGGCGCTGAAGATGCTGGGTGCGTTGTGGAGTCCGAATGGAAGCACGTTGAATTCGAAGTGTCCTTCCATAGTGCTGAAAGCTAGGTACTTTCGGACTTGCGGTTGCACTGGTATCTGGTAGTATCCTTTGCTGAGGTCGATGCGTGAGAAGTACTTCGCTCGCTGTAGCTTGGCAAATAGGTCTGTCTGGTCCGGGAGTGGCTCTGGCTGGAACTGCGTTACGGCATTCAACAGTCTGAAGTCGATGCACAGTCGATGCTCTCCGTTGGGTTTTCGCAACAATACCGTGCCTGCGCTGTAGGGTGAAGTAGACTCTGAGATGATTCCGGCTGCCAGTAAGGTGTCTATCTCTTCCTTGATGGCTCGCTGCTGCGACAGTGGCATCGGGTAGAGCTTCTGGCGGACGGGTGTTGGGTCGGTCACCGTTAAGGTTACTTCGACGAGGTCTGTCCTCCCTGGTCGGTCTGTGAGCACAGTCTGATGTTGTCGAATGACCTGTAGTACTTGCTGTTGCTGTTTAGCGGCTAGGTCTCCGTTGAGTATCACGTCTTTGTAGGTTTCTTTGGAGTGCAGGGGGTACTCTACTGCATTGGTCTCCATGCTTTCTCCTTCTTCCGCGATGGCGATGGCTAACAAGTTGTGAGTGCTGGGGGTCGCTGGTCGGTCCGTATACTTCTTGAGGAGATTGATGTGGTGGTATCGGGCTCTCCCGTTCACCTCTACTTGGTAGACTGTCTTGGATTTCTTGGCAGTCACCCGGTACGGTCCTCTCCAAGCGATGTCCAGCTTGTTGGTCCCACTTGGAAGTAAGAGTAGCACTTGATCGCCGACTTGCAGTTCTCTGTCCTTCGCGTGGCGGTTGTAGTACTTCGCCTGACGGGCTCTTGCCTTCTTCAGTGCTTCACCAGCTTTCTTCCACGTTGCTTTGAGGGTTTCCTGCAGGTCTGCGACGTACTTGGTGGCACCTCTTGGTGTGTCGTCTATCTTGGCTTCCGTCCAACTTCTGCGTAGGGCTTCTAGCGGCCCTGCGAGAGGTCTGCCGAATAGCAATGTTGACGGGGTGTAGCCTGTGGCTGCATGGGGCGTTTCTCGGTATGCGAACAGTGCCGCATTCACGTAGGTGTCCCACGCTTCTGGATTGTCGTCGGCGACTTTCCTGAGTATGGTGAGAAGGGTTCCATTCAGTCTTTCTACTTGTCCGTTGCTGGCTGGGTGGTATGGTGGTGTGCGAATGTGATGAACTTGTATCAGCTCGAACACGTCTTGCATCAGGCGGCCGGTGAACTGAGATCCGTTGTCCGTTCTAATGCTGTCCGGGAATCCGACTCTGGTAAAGATGGCGATGAGTGCATCTGCAATCTTCTTGGTGTCTATCGCTGGCAACGGGACTGCTTCGCACCACATCGTACATGCGTCGACGAGTGTGAGTAGAAATCTGTTCCGCTTCTTGGTCATGGGCAGTGGTCCTACTATGTCTACTGAGGCTTGCTGGAATGGCACGCCGACTACTACCGATGGTCCTAAGGTAACTGGTACGGTGTGATGTCGCGGGGAATATCGTTGACATTGGTGGCAAGATTTCACGTAGCGCTTGACATCCTCCGTGATTCCTGGCCAATAGTAGTGTGCGCTGATTCTCTGCACTGTGGCTCCAATTCCCATGTGTCCGCTGAGTGGCATGCTGTGGCCTAATTCTAGTACTTGGGCTCGAAGGGTGGCTGGTAGTACTAGTTGGGTGTGATCTCCATCTCCTTGTCGATGTAGAACTCCCTCTTCCATGTAGAAGTCTCCCTTGTGCGGGGGTGTGTGCGCCTTGGGTAGCTTCTGGAAGCACTTCGCTATCGAGGTGTCTTCTTTCTGTGCTGTTTTGATCTCTTCGAGTCCTGGATTCGGAGCGAACTCGGGCTGGGGTGGTTGGGTTTTAGCTTGGGCCCTGGTTTGCACTGCAGCTATCTCTACAGTTTTGGGGGGCGTGCCTAAGAACACATACCTACAACCTAGCACTAGATCATACAGGGGTTTCTGTAAAACAGCTGCTTGGATTCGTCCTGTGACGTACCTACTCTCTACTTCTATCCATGCTATTGGGCAAGTAGTCGTCGGTTTCGTCAAGTCTGCTCCTTGTAAGTCGACTGTCTTGTCTGTCAAGTCCGCGCGCGATACAAGAGATTCGCTAACTATCGCGTCGTATGATAGACCTGTGTCATACAGACAGTTCGCTTCTTTACCGTTGACCTTGACCGTGTCTGTCACCGATGGGTGATCTCCGATAGTGTGTGGCTTGTTACCGCTGCTTTGAGTTAGAACTCTGTGCGCTGGCCGGCTTTCGCGCTCTTCCCTACGTTGTGCGGCCAACTTGAAACATTCTGCGGTGGAGTGATTGTTTCTATTGCAGAACGAACAATACCGTCTCTGTTCTGCGGGACCTCTTTTCCCGAATTCCGCGTTGGGTCCTTTATTCTGCCCAGGTCTGGGGTTATTCGGCTTATTCGCGGTGCGCTCTTCCCGGGTAGGGCTTCGTTTCTGTGCCTCTTTCCCGTTAGGCTTTAGGTCTCGCCTGAAGCTCTTGGCTTCTCCGTGTGCGGCCACGTACCTATCTGCGACCTTGACCAGATCTTCTAGTCTTTCCGCGCCCTGCTCTACTGAGAATGTTCTCAGCTCGGGGGTCATGGTTTCCCGTAGCTGTTCCCATACTAACAGTTCTGTCAGTCCATCATACGTCTTTGCCGTGGCTGACTGGCTAATCCACTTATCCAGCATTGTGGACAACCGATCCGCGAACTGCGCATAGCTCTCTCCTTTCACTCTCCGATTGGTGCGGAATTTTTGCCGGTAGCATTCTCCTGTTAGTTCGAATCCCGTTAGTAGTGCCTCTTTTACTTTGTGATAGTCAGTCACTCTGTCAGTCGGTAGCTTACTGTAGATGTCATAAGCCTTTCCTCTAAGCCCTTGACTAAGCTTAAAAGACCAATGAGTGGGATCTAGTTTATACTCTGTTGCTAGACGCTCAAACCTAGTCAGATAGAGATCTAGACCTTCTTCTCTCTCATTGAATGTTCCCAGTGGAAATGACATTCCTTGTACAGGGTTGGGTGCTACCTCTAGCTGATCTGAGTGGGAAGGGGTTGAGGAAGAACTTGAAGCTCCTGATCCTAATCTTCTTAGCTCTAACTCATGCTGTCTTTCTTTTTCCTTTTCTTCCCTCTCTTTTTCTTTTTCTGCCCTCTCTTTTTCTTTTTCTGCTCGCTCATAATCCCACCTCCTAACTTCTGCTTCTCTCTCTGCTGCTACCTTCTTCTGTTCTGCTTCTAGCTCTAGTTTCTTCTGCTCTGCTTCTAATTCTAGTTTCTTCTGCTCTCTTGCTGCTTCTAGTTCTAATTTCTTTTGCTCTGCTTCTAATTCTGCTTTTCTCTGTTCTGCTTCAAGTTTCTTCTGTTTTCTCTCTGCTGCTCTCTCTGCCTTAGCCTCCTGTTTCTCTACCTCGGCATTTATATACGCAATTAGGTCTCCCCCTGCTAAGTGTAAAGCTTCTCCTAGTTCCTTGAAACGCAATCTCAAGGCCACTGGGTCCGACATTGCCAAACGTGTCTATGAACAACCTCTGAATCAAGTGGAATACCAAAACACTAGCAATATTGCAATTCAATAACAACAATGCAAAGACCATAAAATTTGCAATCAATAATAGAATAAAACAAGAGTCAAATGGCATACAACAGTTATTTAAGCAAAACCTGCAAAAGAACAATGCAACATACAGGCACAAAAATATTTGAAGCAAAAAAGTTTTTAACTAAAGAATAGTGCACCCAAACTGATCAGTCCTTGTTACAAGTATTCTAAGTTATTCTACTACTCCTACTGTTATCTAATTTTATTGTACTTAGGTCCGGTTATACCCAATTCCTATTATACACAGATCCTAGCTAGGCTCGCCAATTAAAGTGTCACGTGGGGTTTATGGGCTCTGCACAATGGAATTATGGACCCTCACGTTTATTCGGTGGGAACTGCTAGTAAGTCACCCTATGAATTACTTTAATAAATTTATTTGTTTAGCTCGTTCTGTGTTAAGGTTGGGGTACAGAAATAGATAGAAAAATGGTAAAAGAATACTGTCACACTAGCTTTCACACGGCTATGAATCATATGTAGTCCAGCCACTTGATAACAGTTAAAATCACACATTTATTTCTTCTACTCTATACAAGATTCTCTAAGTACTAATCTAACTTAAAAAGTCTCTTTCAATGCTAATAGTTCGATCGCTGATAGTCTATGCAGCTGTTCTATCTTCATCGGGCACTTGCTAGTATATCTCATGTAGATTTGGACTACTGTGGTCCGTTTTACAGTTTCTGAAGAGTTGGACTACTGTGGTCCTGTTTCCGATCAGTTTAAGTGCACCTATGTTGTTACACTTAACTGCTAGGTGGTGCGGTCGAAGTCCTTCTGTGAGGTAGCTTCAGGTGCACCTGTGTAGTTGTGTAGTTGGGTTCCCTTGCCACGCTGTGGGGTCTTGTAGGGTGTGATCCAGGGTAACTCTCTCCGACCTGTGCGGTAGAGGTTACGCAGACAACTCGTCGTTTCTGTGGAGTTGTGCGCACGGGATAGCTCGGGATAGCTCGCCTGCTCGTCTGTAATATAAGAGACGAAATTCTGCACAACCCTGAATAATCGGTTTGTGCAGAGCGTCTCACTGAAAGCCAAGTAGCCCTCAGTGATAGCTCCACATCTCTATACATAAGCGACGAACATTCTGCTACTTCCGGGTTCCACTGGAATCTCAACTCCAAATTCCTACACACACATAAATATCAATCGTGTCTAACTATACACATACAGAATTAATAATATTATAAACATTCAGTAATACAGCCACTGGTCTGCAAACATACATATAAGTTAAACAACAGTGGTTCTGTACGGGATGCAACATGGCGGCGTAACCGGTCGTGTTTCGCCTCGTGGTCGGCTCTTCCACGTGGTACGGCAAATTCGGATTAATAATTCACATTTATGCATAGCAAATTCCACAAACATAATTTCAACAATAATATAAATATATCACGATGAAACAGAAGGGTGTTCATTTACCTGTCTGACAAGTTCAGGCCCGTTGGCGACTTAATAGAATTCTAAGATTCCTAAGTCCTGCTTCCTGGTCTATGTGTGGAGAGATTTCTCTGCCAGCTTTCTAGCTGTTAACACTTCGGTGTATTACTCCCAACTGACCAAAACTGTGCGTGGTTTGGACCCAGTCAAACTGGCTCCAACCACTTTGCCTAAGCTCTCCCATTGGTTCCAACGGTCCGATTCAAAACTCAAGTGCTGACGTCACTGCGCTGTGTGTGTGGCTCAGGCTCGCAGTGTGCTGTAATTTACTGACTCTATACTGGTACAAAGACTACACATGGCTAAATAGTCAACAAGCAGAGTTAATACTAGCCAATTCATGACATGGAGTGCCTTCGATGTTGCCACTAGGGTTGTTTCAGCAGATCTTTTTTTATACGGATCATGGTGAGTCCTCTTTCAACCAAGTTGTGGTCCTGATTTTGTTGTCCTGATTCGGCTCTTTGCAGTCCGCTGGACCCTGTATGCAATGAATAACTAACTAACTAACTCATAACTCAATGCACAAGCCATCAAACCAAATGTGGCCACAATTTGAGTGAGAACTACTCAAGACCAAGAGAGATGGAAGACTGCTTTGTCTAGACTTTACTGCGCTATATCAGTCTAGTATTATTCAGATAAAAGAAAGTAAAAGAGGCCTTTGGAAAGATGGAAAGAGGGAATGTGTGGGTGTGCGTTGGGGCAAGGCACAGTGCAAGGAGGTAGAAGAAGAGGGAGACCGAAAAAGAGGTGGGAGGACAACATTCGAGAATGGACTGGTTTGACACTGAGCGAAACAATCAGGGTTGCTGAGGACAGGGAAAGATGGAGTATGCGGGTTAAACGATCATCTGTGGTGCCCCTACGACCTCCGCGTTACGGGATAGGATAGGATATGGATAGGTGCGTTGGTGCGCGCGCGTTTGTGTGTGTGTGTGTGTGTGTGTGTGTGTGTGTGTGTGTGTGTGTGTGTGTGTGTGTGTGTGTTATTACTTCCTTAGGGCTGGTGCACGAGAAGTTAGTTGTCGATAACAGTCCAAAGATATTTGTACTCAATCACACGTTCCACTTTCACGCCATCTATAAACAGGTCTGGGATGACATATGGGTTTGGGGTGGAGTTTTGTACGGAAGTCTATCAACATTTTTGCTTGTTTTTGTTTTCGTAACTTTGAGGGCAAGGTAGCTCTCTTTGCACCAGGTGGAAAATCGTTGAACCTCCTGAAAATAGAGAGTTGGTGAGGTATTCGAGAGGCGCGATATCACAGTACTTAACGAGAGCCGCATTATCACAGTACTTAACGAGAGGAGCGTTGTCACAGTACTTAACGAGAGGAGCATTATCACCATACTTAACGAGAGGAACGTTATCACAGTACTTAACGAGAGGAGCGTTGTCACAGTACTTAACGAGAGGAGCATTATCACAGTAATTAAGGAGAGGAGCGTTATCACAGTAATTAAGGAGAGGAGCGTTATCACAGTACTTAACGAGAGGAGCGTTGTCACAGTACTTAACGAGAGGAGCATTATCACAGTACTTAACGAGAGGCGCATTATCACAGTACTTAACGAGAGGAGCGTTATCACAGTACTTAACGAGAGGAGCGTTATCACAGTACTTAACGAGAGGAGCGTTATCACAGTACTTAACGAGAGGAGCGTTATCACAGTACTTAACGAGAGGAGCGTTATCACAGTACTTAACGAGAGGAGCGTTATCACAGTACTTAACGAGAGGAGCGTTATCACAGTACTTAACGAGAGGAGCGTTATCACAGTACTTAACGAGAGGAGCGTTATCACAGTACTTAACGAGAGGAGCGTTATCACAGTACTTAACGAGAGGAACGTTATCACAGTACTTAACGAGAGGAGCATTATCACAGTACTTAACGAGAGGAGCATTATCACAGTACTTAACGAGAGGAGCATTATCACAGTACTTAACGAGAGGAGCGTTATCACAGTACTTAACGAGAGGAGCGTTATCACAGTACTTAACGAGAGGAGCGTTATCACAGTACTTAACGAGAGGAGCGTTATCACAGTACTTAACGAGAGGAGCGTTATCACAGTACTTAACGAGAGGAGCGTTATCACAGTACTTAACGAGAGGAGCGTTATCACAGTACTTAACGAGAGGAGCGTTATCACAGTACTTAACGAGAGGAGCGTTATCACAGTACTTAACGAGAGGAGCGTTATCACAGTACTTAACGAGAGGAGCGTTATCACAGTACTTAACGAGAGGAGCGTTATCACAGTACTTAACGAGAGGAGCGTTATCACAGTACTTAACGAGAGGAGCGTTATCACAGTACTTAACGAGAGGAGCGTTATCACAGTACTTAACGAGAGGAGCGTTATCACAGTACTTAACGAGAGGAGCGTTATCACAGTACTTAACGAGAGGAGCGTTATCACAGTACTTAACGAGAGGAGCGTTATCACAGTACTTAACGAGAGGAGCGTTATCACAGTACTTAACGAGAGGAGCGTTATCACAGTACTTAACGAGAGGAGCGTTATCACAGTACTTAACGAGAGGAGCGTTATCACAGTACTTAACGAGAGGAGCGTTATCACAGTACTTAACGAGAGGAGCGTTATCACAGTACTTAACGAGAGGAGCGTTATCACAGTACTTAACGAGAGGCGCGCTATCACAGTACTTAAGGAGAGGAGCGTTATCACAGTACTTAACGAGAGGCGCGCTATCACAGTACTTAAGGAGAGGAGCGTTATCACAGTAATTTAGGAGAGGAGCGTTATCACAGTACTTAACGAGAGGCGCGCTATCACAGTACTTAAGGAGAGGAGCGTTATCACAGTACTTAAGGAGAGGAGCGTTATCACAGTACTTAACGAGAGGCGCGCTATCACAGTACTTAAGGAGAGGAGCGTTATCACAGTAATTAAGGAGAGGAGCGTTATCACAGTACTTAACGAGAGGAGCATTATCACAGTACTTAACGAGAGGTGCGTTATCACAGTACTTAACGAGAGGCGCGTTATCACAGTACTTAACGAGAGGTGCGTTATCACAGTACTTAACGAGAGGCGCGCTATCACAGTACTTAAGGAGAGGAGCGTTATCACAGTACTTAACGAGAGGCGCGTTATCACAGTACTTAACGAGAGGCGCGCTATCACAGTACTTAAGGAGAGGAGCGTTATCACAGTACTTAACGAGAGGCGCGTTATCACAGTACTTAACGAGAGGAGCGTTGCCTCTGGTGTAATAGAAAGTTTTAGCGTGACTGCGAGTGCATGTGCGCCGAGAGCAGACTAAGAGTCTGGTTTGTGCGCTATGCAAATTAAATAATAATAATTGTTAATTACGGAAGAGACGCAAAACTTCGAAACTTAACGTTGAGTTTTCGCAACGATTTAAAAAAAAAGGGGGGGGGGGAATGTTCTAATATTGGGCACTTACAAGTTCAAAGAGCTTCTCAAGGCGCTGGCCACTGATGTCCAGCACGCGCGATATTGTTTGCGGAAGTCAGGATTCCAACGCACGTCGCCCAAGACGCGCGCACCTCTTACTAATCCCCGGAATATCCGTAATTTCTTAAGTTGACAACAGTGCAGTGTTCCCAGTGAACTTATCGCTACGCTATGATGCTCTTTCATACCTGGTCCATCCCTTCTCGCAAACAGGGAAAGGTGTTTGTATCGCTAAGCTAAACCGCTGGACCCACTGAGCTAGCAGAACATTTTAAAAAGTGTTAGTCCCGAGGAGAGGATGGAAGAATTACCACGAGACACATTCTGACTGAGGGGAGGGGGGGAGAGAGAGAGAGAGAGAGAGAGAGAGAGAGAGAGGGAGAGAGAGAGAAAGAGAGAGGGGGAGAGACAGACAGACAGAGTGACAGAGATAGAAAGAGAGACAGATAGAGAGACAGACAGAGATAAAATAAGAATTTTATTTGGCAAGGGGAAAGGAGGGATGGGAGGGGAGGGAAGGGAGAGGAAGGGAGGGACGGAAGGAAGGAAGGAAGGAAGAACAAAGAAGAAGAAGATGAAGAAAGCGTAGTATTAGGCTACTATAGTAGGAGAAGGAAGAGGAGATAGATAAAGATACCCAAAGACGGACCATCCTGCAAGGCACGGTGCAAGGAGGTAGAAGAAGGGGAGGGACAGAAAAAGAGGTGGGAGGACAACAATCGAGACAGAGACAGACATAGAAAGAAAGAGAGAGAGAGGGGAGAGAGAGAGAGAGACAGAGACAGAGAGAGAACTGGAACTCGGGAAACTTTATTGCGAGGCTACCAGCCTGTACTCATGATATGAGGGTAATGTCACGGACACGAGGGAAAAAACAACAACAACAAACAAACAACTAAACAGCTACTACAAAATAATGTGCTATTCGTCGTCAATTGACTGAGTGTCTCAAAGAAACAGCATACTATTATAAGGTTATTTTGTATTCATCAACTCTTCACGTTTTGTCATTGCATAGTTCGTAAACATCGCTACAGCTCTTGTGATAATCGTACAATCACTTTGTAATAAAACCCTCAATGGTGATACGTGAACATGTACTTTTCACGAATATCCTGATATCCTGGACAGTACCACAAAAAGTGCATTCCATTTTCAACAGATGGACAGAAAGGACATTTCTTTCAAAAAACATCTTTCATTTCCATTCATGTCTATAATTCCTAATCGTAGCTTAACAAAACGTATTTCTCAACTTATTTATAGTAATATTTGTCAAGAATTTCTCGGGCTATTATAATGATTTAAAGGAACCATACGTTGAGAACCTGTCGCTATCCATCATTTTACCGAACCATAACTGTTTGCAGCGTCTATTTGTCCTGACAAGGTTGAAGCCCATTTGGTAAGGATGCTGCGCTCCCTTGTCATCTCCATCTTCCTGTACGCTTACGAAACATGGACCCTTACAGCAGATCTACAACGCAGAATACAAAGCATGGAGATGGGGTGCTACAGAAGACTTCTGGGCATTTCCCATACCCAGCACACCATCAACAACGTAGTCCGAAAGACCATCACACAAGCCATTGGACAACACGATGACCTGCTCACAGTGGTGAAGAAACGAAACCTCTGATGGTATGGCCACGTCACCAGAGCCTCAGGCCTTGCAAAGGCCCTCCTGCAAGGCCCGGTGCAAGGAGGCAGAAGAAGAGGGAGACAGAAAAAGAGATGGGAGGACAACATTCGAGAATGCACTGGCTAGACACTGAGTGAAGCCATGAGGGTTGCTGAGGACAGAGAAAGATGGAGTACGCTGGTTAAACGATCCCAAGGAGAGCACTCAACCCTTTAGTAGTTCTTAGGAAAACCCAACATGTCAAAACAATGTTTTATATCGTAAGCCCAGTTATGCACGTCTGGATAATCTACGGGTAGCCTTAAAACTCTATTTTTGTCTATTTCCGATGTACTTAACTCTATTTTTTGTCTATTTCGTATGTACTTAACTCTATTTTTGTCTATTTCGTATGTACTTAACGCTATTTTTGTCTATTTCGTATGTACTTAACTCTATTTTTGTCTATTTCGTATGTACTTAACTCTATTTTTGTCTATTTCGTATGTACTTAACTCTATTTTTGTCTATTTCGAATGTGCTTGTTTCGGAAGTCTAACGAGAAACATGTCTTGCAACTTGAACCAGTATGTGATCTGACTGTACTTCGAGCACTTTCGATACACGGTGGACAGCGAACAAGTGAGAGAGAGAGAGAAAGAGGGGAGGGGGGAGGGAGAGAGGGAGGGAAATAGGGAGGAGATGCAAGGGACGAGACGGGAGGGGAGGGGAGGAAAGGGGTAGGGAAGGGATTGAGAGGAAGGGAGTGAAGGAAGGAAGAACAAAGAAGTTGAAGATAAGATAATATAATATAAGATAAGATGACAATTTTATTTTGCCATTGGGGCTTTAATTTAATTTTAATTTAATTTTTTATTAATGTAATCATTCTTTTATATAGCGCTTTACCGACTCAAGAGCCGCTGAAAGCGCTGGCCGATACAGGATCTAACTCAAACCGCCAGAGACTCCCGCCCGCAGCCTTTGGGCGCATGGTCTGACGCCCGGACAACTGAGCACAATCCTGGGCAGCCATGGATGGGGGAGAAGGACCAAGTGCATGCTGGGTGTGTTCTTGTTACGGGCACTCACCCGTCTAGAACATAAGCGTCAGGATCTTTAAAGTCCGTTATGATGGAATGTATGCGACACACAGACTAGACCTCGGTTTATACTCTCAGCCGAAGGAGTAGGAAACGGGAGTAAAGTGTCTTTCCCAGGGACACAACACAATGGTCCGGCCAGGGCTCGAACCCGGGACCTTCAGATCCGCAAGCCAAAGCACTACCATTAGACTACCGTGCCTCCAACAATAACTATTAAATGCAACTCAACGTTATAACATTCACATCATGGAACAATACCAAATAAACACAGTCATCATTAGATAAAATCATTTTCAAACAATTGAAATCAAATAAATGTTGTTAATATTAATCAACAACA
This sequence comes from Oncomelania hupensis, assembly GCA_036898135.1. Lineage (NCBI taxonomy): Eukaryota > Metazoa > Mollusca > Gastropoda > Littorinimorpha > Pomatiopsidae > Oncomelania > Oncomelania hupensis. The sequence continues at coordinate 2,263,472 of CM072519.1, read as the reverse complement.
TTAACAATGAATGTGTATTTAAGAAAGCGTAGTAGTAGGCTACTATAGGAGAAGGAGAATGAAGAGGAGAAACAAACTGTGACTGTTGAGGAGATTACGACTTTGCTTCCTTCTGAAATGGCATTTTTCTTTTCTTTCCTAGGAACAGTATCACCGTACCCCCAATGTGCGCATGCATACGTGGTCGGTCTTACTAGATCTTAGTTCTGGCTTTGCAAAAACAACAACAGCAACAACAACAACACACTCTTACGACAACGGCAGTAGGAAAAGTGTGAAAAGGAAGATACCGAAAGACGCACCGACAACATCAAAATGTATTGCAAATGGACTGGGAGTGGCCTTTGATCTTCAGATCACAATCTATTGGATCGGGTGGCGGATAGCGAAAGGGTTTTGAATCCACGTTAGGAATGCTGTCATGTTCACGCGGAAGAGGGCTAGTTATCTTGTAACTCTGGGTTGGCCTGGTGGCGCTGTGGATAAGTCGCCGGTTCCCTGTGTTGAAGGTCGCGGGTTCGATTCTCCGCAAGGGGCGAACTTATGTGACTTACGAGACTATTGAGGTCACCGAGGGTTTTGTCCGGGTACTCCGGTTTCCTCCCCTCCCTTCGATTTGCCTTTCCGTCTTCTAATAGCGACGTTCCTTTACACCACAGGTTTGAGTGATGAATGTGTGTTTGTTGTGTATATAGGACTGTCTGTAACATGTGAGTGTGTATGTTGGTTACAGATCGCCTCGCTTTGAGTCTGATTTAGGAACAAAGCGCGTGTAGCATCCATTATTATTATTAATACATTATTATTATTATTATTATTATTATTATTATTATTATTATTATTATTATTATTATTATTATTATTATTAGGACGCGTTTAGCGACATAGTCTGCATGCATGGAGAACGTTTTAATCTGCTATGTTATATAGCTCCTTTGCCTTTCACCTCTGTCTGGTCGGCTAATACTTGGATGGGTGGCCATACTTGGAGGGCAACCACCAAACGGCGCTCACACAAAGGGAAGCAACCGCACGACTCACCCCAGTACACCCTGCTGTAAATGGGTATCTGGATCTATTTAGCACTAAGGTCTGTAAATGGGTATCTGGATCTATTTAGAACTAAGGTCTGTAAATGGGTATCTGGATCTATTTAGAACTAAGGTCTGTAAATGGGTATCTGGATCTATTTAGAACTAAGGTCTGTAAATGGGTATCTGGATCTATTTAGAACTGAGGTCTGTAAATGGGTGTAATCGCCGCCATTTAGATAAGGTTATTTCCATTCGCTCGTCAAACGCCTCGTATAATTTAGGGCCTGGTCAAGTAATGACGCACACGAAACACAGAAGTAGCATAGAGTTCATTTATTCGTAGTCAAAGAACATTCACGAAAAATGTCAACGTCTCATATAATAATACGTATGTGTGTGTACATATCAGTATGGGGACAACTAATTTCTGTATACGTGACTATGAACTACTTCTTGTGTCAGACGATGTGTGGTAAAATACTGCGGAAAGAAAGAAACATAAACACAAGAAACATTAGCAAATGTACCAAACAATGTATCAAAAACCCTTATTCAACAAGATGCAATCAAAGCAATGAGACGGAAGGAATACACATACCGGAGAATAATTTAGAGACAAATACTTTAGTTGATTTCATAAACAACAATTTAGCTAAAGTTACATGGAACCAAGCCAGAACAAAACGAAGGAACGAACGCTTTATGTTCCTTTAACTTGCACGACGATTAGGCTACGTTTATTCTTTCAAGCCTCAAAACAATTGGCGCAAGACAATTTGACTATGCTCATCTAACATTAGTCAATTCATTAATACAAACAATTCGGCTACGTTCACCCAACGAGCCTCGGTACGATGCCTAAACTAGGAAATACTCGTCGATGACCTAGCTCAGTAAAACATTTATAACTGAATTCACATACGTAAACATTTAACAACATATTATAGGAAATACACATGAAGTCCCAAAACGTAGCTATCTACCTTGGCATAGACAAAGCAGCAAAGCTTTAAGGAAAAAAAACGCTATAAATACCCAAGTGGGTTAACATTTCGAATAAGGCCGATAATCCGACAAAAAACGTTATCTTCATTAAAGACCAAAACAGTTATCTTATTCGTCAAAACTTAGTCCGACAAATTGTGATGACAATTAGCTTTAATCAAGCCAAGACGTTCAGCATAATCAGCGCATTATGACTGACCACAAGCTAAAAACAAATAAACTTGACTTGTCCTTATTTACAAATCATGAACAAAGTGTTCACCTCAATAATTCTTCTGACAAAAGACCAAGTTCTAAATCAAAACGAATTCTATTAAGCATTAGAAAATCAAAAGCTTAAAGAATATCAGAAACAAATTAATTTGCAGAAAAGGCATAAAATCAGTCACTAAAACGAGAAAATCATAGAGGTCATAATCATTTGCACAAAGCAACAAAAACATATGCAAAACGCAAAATAACTATAAGTACCTTATGACCGCTGTAAGACGTTTGGAAACCACACAGATCCAAAAGGCGACAACAACGTCTGGTACCAAAGGCAGGTAAAATAAAAGCTTTCCACAAAACTCTACAAATCGTGAACATCACATTTAAACTCTATCTTTCAAAACAGGTGAGCACAATTTTATATCATATAAACTAAAAACGACGCAACCTTTTCTCAGACCCAGCAATCTAACTAACGAGAAAAAGCTGAAACAAACGTTTATATCTGTTACTATCAAAACTCAGTCTTGCGTCATAATCTCGATCTCATGAGAAAAAATACGCAAACAATATTTATAAACGAAACACAGTTCACCACTAATATTCAAATTCATATCAAAACTCGACACGCTTTTGCCACTGACTTGAGAGAGCAATAGATCCGGAGAGAGGGTGAGAGAGAGGGGGGAGAAACACGACAATCACAAAGAGAAGAATCACGAGAAACACAGTTAGAGGGGTAAGAAAGACAGGCACCAAAAACAAATGAAAGGATATAAATAAACAGTCCAGTCATAAAACCAAAAAGATGCGTCGGGTTGGCCAATGAGGTGATGATACGTCTTGTCAGTCAAAATCAATAAAACCAAACCAAAGAAAACGATAGAAAGAAGAAGCAACATGCAGTTGGGAGGAAAAGTAGTACAGATAAACGGAGGACACTTTACACACTAAGAAAGTACATGATATCACAAATAACAAAGACTCTCTCTCTCTCTAGATCAATAGCCCATAAATAATTTCAAAACTTATCTAATTATATCTTGGTCACACATGACTCATAGGCATGCACACACCCGGCCTTAATTATGTCCAGGTAATTAACACATTTGAAATCAATAACATTAACATTTCTACAATCACACCAGGAGGCGTTATTGGTACAACAACCAAAAAAAATACATGCAGCATTCAGCTTTCAATCAATCAATTCAATCGTTCGTAGCGATAGTTGTGTCCTCGTTCTGGTTACCTCCTCCTCTGTTGTCATTCCCTCGCTTGTCGGGTCTTTGGCCACTTTCACCAGCATCTCGTTTAATGTACACAAAGTTCTTCTCGTGTAGGCATGTGGGATGTTTTTTGTTACAAATCCCGCACACCTCTCTGTTGTCACACTGACGTGATTTGTGCTCCTTACTTATCAAGCAGCCAAAGCAGAGGTTTGATTTCAAAATGAAAGTCCTTTTCTCAGCAACAGGCTTCTTGGCGAAAACTTCACACTGACCCAGGTTATGGCTTGTTTGGGTACAGAATTCGCAGAAGGAGGAAGTCTCCGACCGGGTAGACAGGGCATTCTTCTTGGACGGCGCGCTGAGTGTGTTGGGCGATGTGACCCTTGTAGACGTAGGAGGGAAAGCTCCGGAGCCGAATACTGGGTCGTTGCTAATATCGGCTTCTTGTGTCACAAAGTTTACAAGTTCAGCGAAATTGGGGTACCTTTCTTGTTCGATCTTCGTCCGGGACACGTTCCGGCACCAGCGGTGTACCATCCAGTCGGGGAGTTTGCCGATAATACGCTTTAGGTATTGGGCGTCGTCTAAGATCCCCAATCCTCCTACCTCCTTGGCTGCAACGGCACACTGCTGAAGAAAATCCGCAAGCCGTCTAAGTCCCAAGTAATCTCGGCTTTTAACGTTGGCCCACTCGTCCAACTTTGTTCTGAAAGCTTGTGAAACCACGTAACTGTTGCCGTACCTTCTTTCCAAAACTGACATTGCCTTGTCGTAGGCCTCGGGTTCACTCAGCAGGAAGAATCCAGCCACGGCGTCCTTCGCTGTTCCTCCCAGGTAGCGCTGGAGATACAGGAGTTTCTCGCTCGATGCTATCCTCTGTCGTTGAATCAGAAAGGAAAAAGCAATCTTCCAGGTTGGATAGAGGAGCGGGTCGCCGTGGAAGATAGACGGTTCTTGCATGGGAAGTCTATTCAGCAAGAGAGCGTCCGAAAGCGTTTGGGCAAGTGAGTCTGTGGAGGAGTACTGCATCTGGAGCGGAGCTGGAACAGATCTGGGTTCGGCATAAGACGACGGGTAAGTACCTCTGGGTGCCGCAATGCAATCAAAGTCAACGTTCGTGGGACCGTTCTCTGGAACACCTATTCTGGGGAGGTGACACGAGGTGGGAGATAACGTAGAACCATTAGGGCTCGGCACGAAGATCTTTGCCTCTGGGCGCAAATGTCTCTCTGCAAAGTGTACAGAGCGGAGAGGGAGGGGTTGGTAGGTGGAAGGCATAGGGTCCGCTGGTGCGGACAGGTAAGCAAGCCTCTCCTGCTGCTCTGGGATCTCCGGAAGTCTGTGGTGACGGTCAGCGTGCAAGGTGTAGGAGTTGCGAGCAGCAGCTGTGTCGAGATGCGCAGAGAGGCGTTGATCCCCATACGATGCACTCGGGAAGACACCAGGAGGGTGCTGCCAGGGTATCGATGTCTGGTAATAACGAGACGACACCCTAGGAGAGGACGCGAAAGAGTACACGGTCGTTGTGGTGGTCGTTGTAGAGGTGCGGGCCATGTACCTGACGCAATCCAAGGAAGCGTCAACGGTCGCAGTAGTGCCCACTCCCCTCCCGTGGCTCTCCAGGCGAGCGGTAGCGGGGGAAATGAAGAGGGCGTGGCTTCCGACGGGGTCATCATTCACGACCCTGACGGTAGCAGAAGTCGTGAAAGCGGGAACGGCGTCTCCGTCCTCCCTGAGAGCGGAAGCTGAAATGATGTCGGCAGCTCTGTCTACGGTAGCCTTCGAAGTCACCGTGGTGATGGCAGCAGGGTGGCCCATGGAGGGCTGGTCCTGTCCGGGCTGATGTTCCACGGCAGCATCTCCTCTTCCTCCTAACATGCTAGTGTTTGCGACTATCGGGGAGGGAGTTGCCTGTGGGGCAGCTAGTGTAGTCGATGTGGGAGACTGAGGGTGAAAGCGAGTGTTAAGCAGATTTACCGGGGGAAGAAAATGAGGATTCTGAGGATGAGCATCAGCTTGTTCTAGTACGCTTAGCATGGCTGAATTAGTTTTTATCTCAATGTCTGTTCTCAGCAACTCTAGCTGTCTAATGCTTTCTCTCTTCCTTTTCTCGAACTGCATTTTAGCTCTAGTTTCTGCTATCTTTCTGGTAGCATCTTGATCGGCCTCTTCTCTCTTTCTAGCAGCTTCTAGTCTTTTTCTAGCAGCCTCTTGTTCGACCCTAGTAGCCTCTTCCTCAACCCTAGTAGCCTCTTGATCTGCAATTCTTTTCCACTCTATAGCCTGTTCCTCAGCCACTCTGGCACTCTCCTGTTCGTCTAGCTCATCTATCAGTCTCACGTGTTCGCTTTCTAAAGCTAGGCCTGCGCGTCTAGCACTGAGAGAAGCGGCCTTCATCCTAACCTCGAGTTTGAGGGAAGCTGTGGAGATTATGCTAGAATTAGCTGACGACCTAACGGAAGATCCTTTAGACGAAACACTGGCGTCTCTTTTCTTGGTCGATCGGTGGCTAAACGCTTTGCTACCATGATGCGAACTAGTTCTTGTAAGAACTTCAACAGTCCCTTCGTTCACGGCACGCACTATGTTAGATATAACCTCTTGGGCTTGCATCTGAGCATTCTCCCAGTCTTCTAACGTCACTTCACCACCGCCTAGCTTAACTAGCTTCTCTTGAATTTCTCCGAGTTCACTGCGCATCTGAGAAATCTGCACTCTTGCCCTTGCTAGTTTTTCTAGATTGGGTTCGTCTTTGCCCAATTCTTTCACTGCCGTAGCAATAGCCTTCACCAGCAGAGACCTTTGTGACCGAAAGAGTTCTGTCTTTATTTCAATGTTATATGCTTTGCCTTTCTCAGTAGGTTTGGGTTCGCGTTTGGATCTAGCGACATCTTCAGGCTGTACTGGTATCTCAGTCTCTGTTTCACCATCTTTTACCTCATCTTTCGACTCGTGTTTCACAGGGGAGACTATTCCCTCTTCTATCTCTTCCTTATCCATGATAAGATCAATGTTCAGTTCTTAGTATTGCAAGAGGTGGCCAAAACGAAGAAAGTTATATTCTTCTCAGAAGCTGGTTATTCATTTAAAGAACACCTGAGCAAGGCTTAGCGAAGCTGGTTAAAGAGTAGTTGCTGGGTCTAGGTTGGTCGCAATTAAAACAGAATAAAGGTCTTGTTGTCTAAATGCTTGTTTGAGCAACAACTAGCAGGCAATGATTATTCTTGTTTACGATATTCGTCTACAAAGTCATATTCAAAACGTACTGCAGGAACCGAGCGAGAGAAAACTCTATCCCACAAATTGTAATAAGTCCTAAATTCAAAGGGGGGTGACGAGAGGCTCTAAGTATTTTACTGTAATCGCCGCCATTTAGATAAGGTTATTTCCATTCGCTCGTCAAACGCCTCGTATAATTTAGGGCCTGGTCAAGTAATGACGCACACGAAACACAGAAGTAGCATAGAGTTCATTTATTCGTAGTCAAAGAACATTCACGAAAAATGTCAACGTCTCATATAATAATACGTATGTGTGTGTACATATCAGTATGGGGACAACTAATTTCTGTATACGTGACTATGAACTACTTCTTGTGTCAGACGATGTGTGGTAAAATACTGCGGAAAGAAAGAAACATAAACACAAGAAACATTAGCAAATGTACCAAACAATGTATCAAAAACCCTTATTCAACAAGATGCAATCAAAGCAATGAGACGGAAGGAATACACATACCGGAGAATAATTTAGAGACAAATACTTTAGTTGATTTCATAAACAACAATTTAGCTAAAGTTACATGGAACCAAGCCAGAACAAAACGAAGGAACGAACGCTTTATGTTCCTTTAACTTGCACGACGATTAGGCTACGTTTATTCTTTCAAGCCTCAAAACAATTGGCGCAAGACAATTTGACTATGCTCATCTAACATTAGTCAATTCATTAATACAAACAATTCGGCTACGTTCACCCAACGAGCCTCGGTACGGTGCCTAAACTAGGAAATATTCGTCGATGACCTAGCTCAGTAAAACATTTATAACTGAATTCACATACGTAAACATTTAACAACATATTATAGGAAATACACATGAAGTCCCAAAACGTAGCTATCTACCTTGGCATAGACAAAGCAGCAAAGCTTTAAGGAAAAAAAACGCTATAAATACCCAAGTGGGTTAACATTTCGAATAAGGCCGATAATCCGACAAAAAACGTTATCTTCATTAAAGACCAAAACAGTTATCTTATTCGTCAAAACTTAGTCCGACAAATTGTGATGACAATTAGCTTTAATCAAGCCAAGACGTTCAGCATAATCAGCGCATTATGACTGACCACAAGCTAAAAACAAATAAACTTGACTTGTCCTTATTTACAAATCATGAACAAAGTGTTCACCTCAATAATTCTTCTGACAAAAGACCAAGTTCTAAATCAAAACGAATTCTATTAAGCATTAGAAAATCAAAAGCTTAAAGAATATCAGAAACAAATTAATTTGCAGAAAAGGCATAAAATCAGTCACTAAAACGAGAAAATCATAGAGGTCATAATCATTTGCACAAAGCAACAAAAACATATGCAAAACGCAAAATAACTATAAGTACCTTATGACCGCTGTAAGACGTTTGGAAACCACACAGATCCAAAAGGCGACAACAACGTCTGGTACCAAAGGCAGGTAAAATAAAAGCTTTCCACAAAACTCTACAAATCGTGAACATCACATTTAAACTCTATCTTTCAAAACAGGTGAGCACAATTTTATATCATATAAACTAAAAACGACGCAACCTTTTCTCAGACCCAGCAATCTAACTAACGAGAAAAAGCTGAAACAAACGTTTATATCTGTTACTATCAAAACTCAGTCTTGCGTCATAATCTCGATCTCATGAGAAAAAATACGCAAACAATATTTATAAACGAAACACAGTTCACCACTAATATTCAAATTCATATCAAAACTCGACACGCTTTTGCCACTGACTTGAGAGAGCAATAGATCCGGAGAGAGGGTGAGAGAGAGGGGGGAGAAACACGACAATCACAAAGAGAAGAATCACGAGAAACACAGTTAGAGGGGTAAGAAAGACAGGCACCAAAAACAAATGAAAGGATATAAATAAACAGTCCAGTCATAAAACCAAAAAGATGCGTCGGGTTGGCCAATGAGGTGATGATACGTCTTGTCAGTCAAAATCAATAAAACCAAACCAAAGAAAACGATAGAAAGAAGAAGCAACATGCAGTTGGGAGGAAAAGTAGTACAGATAAACGGAGGACACTTTACACACTAAGAAAGTACATGATATCACAAATAACAAAGACTCTCTCTCTCTCTAGATCAATAGCCCATAAATAATTTCAAAACTTATCTAATTATATCTTGGTCACACATGACTCATAGGCATGCACAATGGGTATCTGGATCTATTTAGAACTAAGGTCTGTAAATGGGTATCTGGATCTATTTAGAAGTACAATACAATACAAGGTTATTGCTTTAGGTCCAGCGGACTCTTCCGAGCCAAATCAGGACCATCTATTTAGAAGTAAGGTCCGTAAATGGGTATCTGGATCTATTTAGAAATAATGTCTGTAAATGGGTATCTGGATCTATTTAGAACTAAGGTCTGTAAATGGGTATCTGGATCTATTTAGAACTAAGGTCTGTAAATGGGTATCTGGATCTATTTAGAAGTAAGGTCCGTAAATGGGTATCTGGATCTATTTAGAAATAAGGTCTGTAAATGGGTATCTGGATCTATTTAGAACTAAGGTCTGTAAATGGGTATCTGGATCTATTTAGAACTAAGGTCTGTAAATGGGTATCTGGATCTATTTAGAAATAAGGTCTGTAAATGGGTGTCTGGATCTATTTAGAAGTAAGGTCTGTAAATGGGTATCTGGATCCATTTAGAACTAAGGTCTGTAAATGGGTATCTGGATCTATTTAGAACTAAGGTTTGTAAATGGGTATCTGGATCTATTTAGAACTAAGGTTTGTAAATGGGTATCTGAATCTATTTAAAACTAAGGTCTGTAAATGGGTATCTGGATCTATTTAGAACTAAGGTCTGTAAATGGGTATCTGGATCTATTTAGAACTAAGGTCTGTAAATGGGTGTCTGGATCTATTTAGAACTAAGGTCTGCAAATGGGTATCTGGATCTATTTAGAACTAAGGTCTGTAAATGGGTATCTGGATCTATTTAGAACTAAGGTCTGTAAATGGGTATCTGGATCTATTTAGAACTAAGGTCTGTAAATGGGTATCTGGATCTATTTAGAACTAAGGTCTGTAAATGGGTATCTGGATCTATTTAGAACTAAGGCCTGTAAATGGGTATCTGGATCTATTTAGAACTAAGGTCTGTAAATGGGTATCTGGATCTATTTAGAAATAAGGTCTGTAAATGGGTATCTGGGTCTATTTAGAACTAAGGTCTGTAATTGGGTATCTGGATCTATTTAGAACTAAGGTCTGTAAATGGGTATCTGGATCTATTCAGAACTAAGGTCCTTTAATGGGTATCTGGATCTATTTAGAACTAAGGTCTGTAAATGGGTATCTGGATCTATTTAGAACTAAGGTCTGTAAATGGGTATCTGGATCTATTTAGAACTAAGGTCTGTAAATGGGTATCTGGATCTATTTAGAACTAAGGTCTGTAAATGGGTATCTGGATCTATTTAGAACTAAGGTCTGCAAATGGGTATCTGGATCTATTTAGAACTAAGGTCTGCAAATGGGTATCTGGATCTATTTAGAACTAAGGTCTGTAAGTGGGTATCTGGATCTATTTAGAACTAAGGTCTGTAAGTGGGAGCCTCGCGCGCCATCAGTTAGACTGTGTATCGGACATCGCCTTGAGCAGCTCTAGAGCTAGAACAGCGCTATATTAGAATGATTTAATAAAGCGAAGTGCATCTGAGCCTTAAAACTTGTTAACATTTCTAATTCACCCTAAAGAGTTGGCTCCGGACTTGTCTGGAAATACTTTGAAATAGCCGTGGGGAGTAAGGAGGAAGTGGGATCAGAACGAGCCAAATGTCGGTTGTCAGTCCGGTCGGTCCGTTGGGCGCCATATCGCAAGAACCACTGAACTGATTTTGACCCATCTTCAAACACGAATTCCTTAGATTAGTGGCATGCCTTCCACCGCAAAGGTCAAGATCACTGGTGTCTAGTATTTGTTGCGAAACCAGTTTTGCTCAATGTCTGACAAAGGGCTAATGCGATTTTCCCGAGTTGTTATGTCTTAGGTGTACTTCAAATCATGGTCCACCCTTAAGTAGCAGCCAGGGCTTTCGGTTTGACGCCTAAAATGTTGCTTTTCTTTTCTTGTTAGTTTTTTGTTATATTTTGTTTGGTTTTGGTTTTGTTTGTTTGTTAGTTGGTTTAAATTAATCTGTTGGCCTTATCTTAAGATTAACTGAAGCAAAATTCGTCCTTTTTATTTTGCGAATTGCGAAATATGTTAGGTCGTTCGCATTTGTACTTTCTCAAAGGTCAAGGTCTTTGTGCTACAGCATTACCTCAACACGCTTTGCGCTGTATCTAACAATTGGCTGAGCCGATGTGGATCATTCTTGTGCTTGCAGATAGCTCAGGTCCTGGCCTATCATTCCGTGTTTTCCTTTTCGCTTCGTTAGGATGAAGCCCTGTCACAACATGTTACACGGTTTGTTGTGTTTATTATTTTTTTTAATCAATTGTTGATTCAGCCCCGATGCTTGAGTCTTGATAAGTGTAACTCAGATTCGTTTATCCACGCAACCTGTTCACTCAGCAACAAGGCAGGAGTCGTCGTATGAAGTTTTCCAACTTTATTCAGCATGCATCAACAACTGCATATACAAGATCGCTCAATCGCTCTTTTCACCTTTTTTTTTACTCTTTCAAGACGACACAGTGCACCGCTAATATAGTTCCTCTATAAGCGAGAGAAAGTTCGAACATTCCAGCGTGACGCAATAACAGCCAATCAGAATAAAATTCGTCAACTTTATTTAGGCTAGAAAAATCTCTTAGCTATTACTAGATTTATCTACATGCTTCGATCGATAGTAAACAAGTAATTCTAGAAAATTCTCCAATAATATCGACCAACTAAAATTATCAACATTATACAAAGCTTCTTCTAACAACAACGCAAAATCAAATCAAAGGGAAATACACTTTGTCATTGCATGCTTTGCAAAAATAAAACGATCAGATCTATCGTGCGCGTCTCGAACATAACTCAACTCCGCCCACAAAATTAACACTGTTAAAAATGCTTATTTTTCGGCTTGGAGTGCGAGTATCTGGAAATACATTTGATCGGCTTGCCGTCTTGTTTGCTGCTAATATTTGCATGAGCGCTAGGAACGAAGTAAAAAAAAAAATCACGTCTGATTTCGAGATCAAAATTGCGCTAAAAAAACAAAACCATTAACGCTATGAGATGTTTATTTAATGACATCTTCCTACATTTTGGGTGTCTGTCTAATAATTGCGAAAGAAATGACGAATTTAAAATTGTGTCCGATGTCGAAATCTAATTCGTGCAAACAAAATTTACTAAAGGTTTAATTTGTGCCAAGACATCATTATTTGCTTATATAATCAAACATTTGTCTGTGTTTTATATCTGCGATAATTGAATAGAAACATCGTGTCCCACCATTCCAAACGTATCCATGTATAGTCACTAAGTGACTTATCGCCATTAGAATATATCCATACTGCCGCTGTATCAAGAAGAGGAAGAAGAAGTATGGGTAGTAATAGTAGTAGTAATAGTAGTAGTAATAGTAGTAGTAGTAGTAGAGAAAGAAGAAGCAGGAGAAGGTGAAGGAAAGGAAGAGGAAGAAGAAATAGTAGTAGTAGTAGTAGTAGTAGTAGAATAAAAAGAAGTATTGTATATGTAGTAGTAGAAGTAGTAGTAGTAGTGACAGTAGTAATAGTAGTAGTAGCACAGAAAGAAGAAGGAGAAGGAAAGGAAGAAGTAGTAGTAGTGGTATTAATGGTAGTAGTAGTAGTAGTAGTAGTAGTAGTAGTAGTAGTAGTAGTAGTAGTAGTAGTAGTTGAGAAAAAGAAGATTAAAAAGTAGAAGAAGAAGAAGTATTGTATATGTAGTAGTAAACGTAGTAGTAGCCGTAGTAATAGTAGTAGTACCAGAGAAAGAAGAAGGAGAAGGTGAAGAAAAGGAGGAAGAAGAAGTAGTAGTAGTAGTGGTAGTAATGGTAGTAGAGTAGTTGAGAAGAAGAAGAATAAAAAGAAGATGAAGAAGTATTGTATATGTAATAGTAGAAGTAGTAGTAGTAGTAGCAGTAGTAATAGTAGTAGTAGAGAAAGAAGAAGGAGAAGGTGAAAAAAAGGAGGAAGGAGAAGTAGTATTAGTGGTAGTAATGGTAGTATAAGGAGTGGTTGTAGTTGTAGAGAAAGAAGAAGATAGAAAGAAAGAAAGAAAAAGGACGAAAGTAAACAGAAAGAAATAAGAATTGAAAGAAAGGAACAAAGAAAGATAGAAGAAAAGATTGAGAAAAGGAAAAGTATAAAGTAAGACAAAAGGAAAGGAATTAAAAAGGAAAGAAGAAGAAGAAGAAGAAGAAGAAGAAGAAGAAGAAGAAGAAGAAGAAGAAGAAGAAGAAGAAGACGACGAAAAGCGCCAAAGAAAAAGAAGAAGAAGAAGAAAAAAAGAAAAAGAAAAAAAAGAAGAAATAAAAAAGAAATAAAAAAGAAGAAAGCGAAAAAGGAGAAGGAGAAAGAGGGGGAGAAGAAAGAAAGAAAGAAAGAAAGAAAGACAGAAAGAAAAAAAGAAAGAAAGAAATATTAAAGAAGAAAAAGAGGAAGGAAAGAAAGAAAAAGGAAGAAAGAAAGAAATAAGAACAAAAGGAAGAAAGAAAGAAAGAAAGAAAAAAAAAGAAAGATTAAAGAAGAAAAAGAGGAAGGAAAGAAAGAAAAAGGAAGAAAGAAA
>CM072519.1:2245014-2247514 GCA_036898135.1 Oncomelania hupensis | reverse complement strand
CAGACCTACAACGAAGAATACAAAACAAGGAGATGAGGTGCCACAGAAGACTTCTGGGCATTTCCTATACCCAGCACATCACTAACGACAAAGTCCAAAAGACCATCACACAAGCCAGTGGACAACACGATGACATGTTCACAGTGGTAAAGAAACGGAAACTCCGATTGTATGGCCGTCGTCACCAGAGCACCAGGCCTTGCAAAGACCATCGTGCAAGGAAAGGTTCATGAAGGCAGAAGAAGAGGGAGACAGAAAAAGAGGTGGGAGGACACCATTCAAGAATGGACTGGTTTGACACTGAACGAAACCATGAGAGTTGCTGAGGACAGAGAAAGATGTAGTACGCTGGTTAGACGATCATCTGTGGTTCCCCAACGACCTACAAGTTACGGGATAGGATAGAAGCAGATAGGATAGGAGAAGAAAAGAAATGAATTCATACAAAAATTGTCTGTGGTATCGTTTTTTATGGTCGCCAGCAGACAACGTTTGTTTGGAACAGAACTAAAATTAAAATTGATATAAAATAAAATGCACACACATGTTCTGTAAGGAATTCATAAATGACAAATAAAGATGGTACTCCGGTTTTGTTAAAACTAAAATCTAATATTTCTAAATAAAAATTATATTTCTTCCCTTGCGCCGTTTAATAGCGCGCGGTCTCCATGCCTTTACACCACATGATAAGAGGATTTTTTTATCATGTGAGAGTGCGTGTAACTTGTGAGCGTGTATGTTGGTACAGATCGCCGCGCTTTGACTTTTAGTCTGGTGATTTTATTTTTGAGGGGGGTGAGGGGGGTGAGGGGGAGAGGTGATAGGAGCGGGGGAAGCGCGCGCTTTTAGCATCTAGTCTTCTTCTTCTTCTTCTTCTCCTCCTCCTCCTCCTCCTCCTCCTCCTCCTTCTTCTTCTTCTTCTTCTTCTTCTTCTTCTTCTTCTTCTTCTTCTTCTTCTTCTTCTTCTTCTTCTTCTTCTTCTTCTTCTTCTTCTTCCGCCTTCGTCATCGTCGTCTGCTTCTTCTTTGCCACGGACCGGTTTTATAGCTATTTCGGTCCGATGACTTTATATTATCGTTAGTCTGTTTCTTGTGAGAAAATACTGGTAATATTTATTGAGAGCTAAATGTTGATTGGTTGAGCTGCAGTTCATTAATGTACATTCAAAACAATATACTTATTCTTTTAACAATTTATAAAACCCAAAATATTTACTAGAATTAAATATTAATAACCTAAAGCTTGCGTATAAACAAGCTATGCAATTTTTGGGTGTTTAATTTACTCCAAAATTCAGTTGGAAATATCAAATAAAATATGTAATAAATAAAGCAAGACAAAGATTAAATTTATTGAAAATAATAAATGTGCCAGCTTGGAGTCAGGATAGAGAAACGTTATTACATCCAGTAACCTCTCTAATGAGATCAAAACTAATATATGGACAGTAGGTGTGTTTTTCAGCCGCTAAAATCATTACTAAATAACCTGCAGAGTATATATAGACAGTAAAGCAGCAAAATTGGCTCTTGGTGTACCAGTGCATACCAACACGCAACGTTGTTACAATGAAGCAGCTATACTTTCTTTATCAGATCAACGTAAATTATCAGCTTCAAAATATGTTATTAGAAATTTATTTATTCAAAAATTCCGTAACAGATAAAGTGTTAATGTCTTCCAAAATTGAATTTCCCAAAGAGCAAAACATATTCCTTATATTCAGACCATTTACGATTATACAGCAGAAGTGATGACAAACTGTGGCATTAATTTTAGTAGCGTAAAATCGGTTCCAGTTTCACCAAAATTACCCCCTTGGGAACACTTACGAGCTCAGTTCGATATAGATTATACAGATTTACATAAAAATGAAGAAATTGTTAGCTAATAGTATAAAGGAACGGTTAAATTCAGTCTATTTCAATAAATTGAAACTTTTTACTGATGGTTCACTATTTGAAAATTCGGATGCTGGTGCTGCATATGTTATTTCAGATCCTAATATTGGACGTTCTTTTTATTTAGGAAAACAATATTCAGTTTTTACTGCGAAAATGTATGCTATAATTATGGCTTTGAATTATGTTCTTAGGTTATCATTAGATGTGTTTGGTATAGTGATATGTGCAGATTCAAAATCTGTTCTATATAAAATTGGAATTGTTTAGTTAGAAGAGATTTGATATTTGAAATCAAATACCTTTTACATTGTTTACTAATTAAAAATCTTGCAGTTGATCTTCTTTGGGTTCTTTGTGGAATAAGGGGTAATGAATTGGCCGATAAACTAGCAAACGTTGGTGCGAGTAAACACAATGAGGAAAATCATAACATTAGTCTCTCTTACTGTGAACTGACATCCATAATAGAAAAATTTTATTTTATTTAACTTTTACACAATACTATTTTATCTAGCTCTATATATTTAACAACAATTACATACAAGTTAAAATGAAATTCCTGGAAAACTAAATTTTCCAAAGATGTCAATTGC
>CM072519.1:2122514-2242514 GCA_036898135.1 Oncomelania hupensis | reverse complement strand
TACAGGTATATCGCTAAAAGCTTTTTCGGAAGTTCAAAGCCATCTCTGTTATTATTATTATTATTATTATTATTATTATTATTATTATTATTATTATTATCATTATCATTATCATTATCATTATTATTATTATTATTATTATTATTATTATTATTATTATTATTATAATAAAATCAAATAAAATGTCAGCTTCACTTACTTTGAAAACAAGATTTTTCTGTTGTCACCACATTTTCATTCGCCACTATCGTAATCACCATGATAATCACATCACCACATCAGCATATTCATAATCATATTCCTAGACTCACGCAGTACTTAATCATATTATCTCATGATCGTTTTCGTAATCATATTCATAATGTAACCACATAAGAACACTCGCATTATTTCATTGCAAGATCTCAGATCATATGCTTAGTCATACTCGTAACACAGCCACATATAATCACATTACCACATGATTATGTTCATAATACGTACATAGCCAAATATTTAATAATAACCACATACTGATAGTCACCCAAGACAGGAGAACAAGCAATGGTGATAGTACGATCACCTACTCTATGGGTTCTATGCAGAGAGCCGAAACAACTCTGATATTTAATATAGGAACAGTTCTCTTTTGCCACGAGTCTCTCTCTCTCTCTCTCTCTCTCTCTCTCTCTCTCTCTCTCTCTCTCTCTCTCCCTCTCTCTCTCTTTCTCTCTCTCTTCCTCTCTCTCAGCACGCGGCGTCTAGCCCTCCTATCCGGCTCGTGCAACATACTATGGCTCGCGCAGCTGCTGTAAGTCACATACTGAAGCTGCAGAAATGACCTATTTTTTCTTAAAGGTCAAAGTAACAAGTTGTTGTTGTTGTTTTTTTCGTTCTTTCTTTATATTCTTTCCTTTTTCCTTTTATTTTCCTTCTTTTATTTCGAAATTGTCTTCTTTTTTTTACGTTTATTTTATTTTTTATTTAGTTAGATTTCCTTCTTTCTTTTTTATTTCTTCTCTTATTTTTGATTATTTCATTTTTTTTCTTTTGTTTTTCTATGTTTTTTACTCTCTTTTTTTCCCCTTATCTTTCGTTTTTTTTTTCGTTTTTTTTTTCGTTTGATTCCTTTCCTTCTTTTTTTCTTATTGTCTTTCTTTCTTTCTTTCTTTCTTTTTCTTTCTTTTTATCTTTTTCTGTTGTCTCAATTCGATTTATTTGCTTTCTTACGTTTGTTGTTGTTTTTGTTTTCGAAGGGTAGGTTCTTTGTTTTTAATATTTTATGTTTTTGTTAGATCGAATTTTGTGGGTTTTTTGGGTCTGTTTTTTCGGTTTCTTGTGTTTTGTGTTATCGTCTATTTATTTCGTTAGAATTTGTTAAAAGTACACGCATGCTTGGCATCCACAAATGCACGCACACACCAACTTAAAATTCTTCTTCTTCGTCTTCTTCTTCGTCTTCGTCTTCTTCTTCTTCTTCTTCTTCTTCTTCTTCTTCTTCACTTCCTCCTCTTTCACATTTTTATCCTCCTTTCCTTCTTCTTCGTCTTCTTCTTCTTCTTCACCTCTTCCTTCTCCTCATACTTCTTCTTCTTCTTCTTCACCTCCTCCTTGTTCGCATTTGTATCCTCCATTCCTTCTCCTCCTTCTCATCTTTCTCCTTCTTCCTCTCCTTCTTCTTTTTCTTCTTCTTCCTCTTCCTCTTCTCCTCCTCCTCCTTCGTGTCCTACTGTTTCCTCCTTCTCCTCCTTCTTCTTTTCCCTCTTTTTCTTCTAATCCTTCTCTTCCTCCTCCGCGTCCTCCTTTTTCTCATCCTCCCTTTTTTGTATCATCTTTTTTTTTATTCTTCTTTCGGTTGCGACTCCGTAATGCTTGTCCATTTTCTAGCTTCCGTTGAATTTTGGAGTTTTTCTATGCACATTTCACTTCCCTCGCGTTTTGATATTAATCAGACACAAACACTTTTCTCAACACTTACCCCCTCCTTCTGCTTCTGTCTTCCCTTCTTCTGTTTCTTCCTTCCTTCTACTTCTTTCTTCCCTCCTTCTTTCTATATATCTCTTCCCTCCTTCTACTGTACTTCTCTCTTCCCTCCTTCTATTTCTTCGCTCCTTCTGTTTTTTCCTTCCTTCTACCTCTCTCTACCCTCCTTCTGTATTTCTCTTCCCTCCTTCTACTTCTCTCTTCCCTCCTTCTCTAGCTCTCTTCCCTCCTTCTACTTCTCTCTTCCCTTCTTCTATAGCTCTCTTCCCTCCTTCTACTTCTCTCTTCTCGCATTCTATTCCTCTCTGTCCTTTATTTATCTCTTCCATCCTATTTCTCTCTTTCCTATTTCTATTTCTCTCTTCCCTCCATCTATTTCTCTCTTCCCTTCCTCTATTTCTCTCTTCCCTTCTATCTATCTCTTCCGTTCTTTTTTTTCTCTCTTCCCTCCATCTATTTCTCTCTTCCCTTCTTCTATTTCTATCTTCCTTTCTTCTATTTCTCTCTCCTCTCCTTCTACTTCTCTCTTCCCTCCTACTTCTCCCTTTTCGTTCTCTCTTCCCTCCTATTTATCTCTTTTTTTTTCTTCTATTTCTTTCTGCCATTCCTCTATTTCTATCTTTCTTCCATCCTATTTCTTTTTTTCCATCCGTCTGTTTCTCTCTTCCCTCCTTCTACTTCTCTGTTTCCTCCTTTTATTTTTATCTTCTATCCTATTTCTCTTTCCCCCTTCCCCTCCCGATCGCTACTGATACTAACAATAGCAGTGATGAGTGGTACTGACTTCAAACCTGTCAAAAGACTTGATTGGCATGCATCGCTGACATCACGGGATGAAAGTGTAAAACTAGTAAGCTTCTTCTTAACTGGATATTGGCAGGAGAGGGGATGGAAGCGAGGAAAGATTCCATGGTGCGGGATGGTAAATAATGGTATGGGATAAGGGTCGGAGTGCAAGTGGTTGTTGTTGTTGTTGGTGGTGGTGGTGGTGGAGGTGGCGGTGGTGGTGGTGGTGTGGTTACTATCAAGGGCTCCGTGGGTCGTGTCCACATCTGAACCGTTCCAAACTCTCGCTCAAGTGAGACTTGTTCTGTTGCTCTCAACTGTTGAAATCGCCATGCTGGATCGCTTAGTTATATGTAGCGGAGGTGGAAACGCATAAGCAGCAGGTTGACGTCTTGGATGGCTTGTTATTGGCTAACGCTGTGAGCTGCTGCTTAGCTGGATAAGCGCGGTGTAAACAAAAAAAATCACGTATTCTTCCTTTTAGAAGCGAAAAGAACCAGAACGACACAACCAGCAGTTATAGGCTTTTAGTAATCATTATGTGGTCTACAATGTATTGCCCGCCTGCATGAGATGTTTGCTGAATAAAGTTGGAAAACCACTAATAAAAAACCCAACGTGTGAAACACATGTAGCCTACTTCAAACTATTCAATGCACTACAAGAGCACCTCCATGTACTACAAGAACACTTCCATGTACTAAAGGGGCACTCCCACGTACTTGGAAGAAAGTGGGACGCTCCAAAAATCGTGAGGCGCGAGCTAAACGCCCCATTGTGTGCATAAAAAGGCACGTTTATCGCCCCATAGGTCCACGAATACATGCCCATAATACTTCCATGCACACACAGATATATACACCCATATACCACATACACACACACACACACAAGTATGTAAAAAACAAAGACTGGGTTTTACTAAGAATGTAGGAATCGAAAAGTGATTTTTGACAGAAAAGGGTTAGGGCAAGGGTTAGTTGTAGCGCTGCAACTAGCCCTTACCCTAACCCTTTTCTAGAAAGTTGACCTAGTTCGTCTCCTATAGGCGACGAAATAGGTCGAATTTAGTTAAAAATTCTTCGGAAATTCACTGTATTTTCTCCGTCCCGGATAGAGCACTCCTGTGTACTAAAAACACTCTCATGCACTACAACTGCACTCCCATGCACTAAAAGAGTACTCCTGCGTACTTAGACAAAAGTGGGTGGCTGGAAAACTCTGGGTGACTAATACACTCACCCATTTCCTGCATAAAAAGCAAGGTTAGTCACCCATTTTAAGGCTTATGCCTCCGCACATTCACACACACACACACACACACATTCACACACACACACACACACACACACACACATTAACTGAAGAAGAAGAAGAAGAAGAAGAAGAAGAAGAAGAATGGAGGATGAAAAAGAAGATGACTTGAAGGGACAGAAGGAGAAGACGAAAAAGAAAAAGAAGTTCAATTAGCTCCAACAACAACAACAACAACAACAGTTTTAATGTCTTTTTCCGAGCAAATGCGTTGGAGCTCATCAAACCCTCTCAAAAAATTGAACATAACTTTTAGTAAAGACGTCGTCTTGTGTAGAAAGTCGCTTCTATACAAACACCACGTGCTTATTTCAAACTGTCAGAAGTGACGCCAACATTCGACAGCTTCTTCGAGAATCAGAACGGTTCCATGACATTTCAGCGCCAACATTTCAGCGCCAACATTTCAGCGCCGTACATTTTAGCGCCGTACATTTCAGCGCCGTATATTTCAGCGCCGTACATTTCAGCGCCGTTCATTTCAGCGCCGTACATTTCAGCGCCGTACATTTCAGCGCCGTACATTAACATATTGAACTTTAATAATAAAATCACATAAAACCCTGGTGCCTCGTGTCCATTTAAATCACTGACTTAGCCTATGCATCGCCATAGATGGATGGCGCTCTATCATTATCTATAAATGGTCACCATCATCGTTTAGTGCCTCTCCTAAAACATGAATGCAAAAGCAATTCCCTCCATCGTGTTCATGAGAGAACGAGCCCCTGCATTGTACTGCAAGATAATAGTTTTGACACGCTTTTGTAAGTCTTTGTACTTTCGACGCTTCGGGGCAGGTGCCTGACCTCCGATCAGACGCGTGACGTCAGCTTGAATCATAGTTTGCTCCTTTTTGAGGACCGCAATGAGCTTCCACAAATCTGGTGAGTACGCCCTTACGTGATTCTGGAAAGCGTTGTGGAATCCTTCCACACTGTTGTTGGATTTCGCTGCATCCGAAAGGACTCGGTCGTGCACATTCCACATTTCTATTTCGAAAAGTGGTGACTGACGGGGGCCACGACGACGAGGTCGGCCGATGTATGTGTCTTCAAAGTAATCAAATACTGGTTGGCCACGTGCGTCATAAAATGGCGATGTAGGGTCAAAGACAGTTTCAAAGGCATGCTCGATGTCTCCAGGAGGCAGATATGCCAATCCCGGGAGCATTCTCATCAATTTTGCGAAATTTTCATCATTTTTGTAGGTCTCTCTCTCTCTCTCTCTCTCTCTCTCTCTCTCTCTCTCTCTCTCTCTCTCTCTCTCTCTCTCTCTCTCTCTCTCTCTCTCTCTCTCTCTCTCTCTCTCTCTCTCTCTTTTGTGAACGATTACTCAAATCACAATTTGTAACTCACAACTCTCTCTCTCTCTCTCTCTCTCTCACTGTACGGCGCTGAAATGTACGGCGCTGAAATGAACGGCGCTGAAATGTACGGCGCTGAAATATACGGCGCTGAAATGTACGGCGCTGAAATGTTGGCGCTGAAGTGTTGGCGCTGAAATGTTGGCGCTGAAATGACGTGTCACCAATCAGAACGAGGCAAAAGTCTGTCTGTCTGTCAGTCGGTCCGTTGCACGCCACTTATAAAGAACCCACTGAACGGATTTTTAGTGACCAGCCGTCAAAGTTGCTCTGCCGCAAAGGTCGCTGAGGTCGCATTGTTGATAAACACGTCTTGCTCAAGATATATATTCAAAACACACAAATCGCCTGAACCGATATTTGGTACACAGGTACTTCACAACTCATAAACAACGAACCCATCCATGAATATTGGCACTTTAGAAATGTCAATTTTTCAGGTTTGTGAGTGTTTCTGGAAATACATTTCAATGGCTTTTCAATTTTTTTTTTTTTAAGTGCTTTAGGCTAAATATACTTTAAGCTTCCGAGATTAAAGTACCCTCTCTCTCTGTCTCTCTCTCTTTTTTTTCTTCTCTCTGTAAGGGGATGCTCTCTCTCTCTCTCTCTCTCTCTCTCTCTCTCTCTCTCTCTCTCTCGCTCTCTCTCTCTCTCTGTGTTAGGATGATGGGATGAATGAATTTGCTTCCCTGGCTTATGAATACTCGCTGTCCGGAAAAATTAGGGGAAGCCTATTCATAGAGTTTTATTCCCCAAACACTCCATCGGAGCTGGATGCCACACAAACGCATTTTGACATTTGGGGAAAAGGACCAACGAAATTCGCAAGAACCTAACATTGTAGGGAATACTAAATTTGATAGTCTTATCATACAATCTAATAAGCTTCCTATCCTATCCTATCCTATCCTATCCTATCTCGTAACTCGGAGGTCGTAGGGGCACCACAGATTTTCGTTTAACCAGCGTTCTCCATCTTTCCCTGTCTTCAGCAACCCTGATTGTTTCGCTCAGTGCCAAACCAGTCCATTCTCGAATGTTGTCCTCCCACCTCTTTTTCGGTCTCCCTCTTTTTCTACCTCCTTACACTGTGCCTTGCAGGATGGTCTTTGCAAGACCTGATGATCTGGTGACGTGGCCCTACCATCGGAGTTTCTGTTTTTTCACCACTGTGAGCAGGTCATTGTGCTGTCCAATCGCTTGTGTGATGGTCTGTCGGACTTCGTCGTTCCCGATGTGTTTGGTATAGGAAATGCCCAGAAGTCTTCTGTAGCACCTCATCTCCATGCTTTGTATTCTTCGTTGGAGGTCAGCTGTGAGGGTCCATGTTTCGCAAGCATATAGGAAGATGGAGATGACAAAGGAGCGCAGCAGCCTTACTTGGAATGTAGACTGGTGGTCCTGTCTTTCCAAATTGGCTTCAACCTCGCCAGGGCAGCAGTTGTTTGTGCGATCCTGGAGAGGACTTCCTGTCGGGACCCATTTTCTAATACAATGGCTCTTAAATATTTGAAGCTATGAACTGTGCTGAGAGATTGGCCTTGGATTTTGATGTCCCCTTTGATGCCACTGGTGTTGTTGGTCATCATTTTGGTCTTCTCTGCACTGATTTCCATTCCATAGGCTCTGGAGGTGGTGTCAAGCCTCTGTACCAGCTGTTCAAGTTTTGTTCCTCTCCAGCCAATCCATCAATGTCATCCGCAAAACGAAGGTTGGAGATCGCTCTTCCCCCTATGCTGACTGTGCCTTTGTGATCAGCAAGGGCATCTGAAATGATGCGCTCTAGGAAACTGTTGAAGAGTGTTGGAGAGAGTAGACATCACTGACGCACACCGATTGTTGTTCTGAACCAGTTTCTGATGGTGCTGTTGTGGAGGACTGCACTGGTAGCCTTGCCATAGAGGCTTTTGATGACTTCAATAATTTTAGGGCTGATGTTGTACACTCTCATAGTTGCCCACAGAGCAGCATGCCACTCTCGGTCAAACGCCTTTTTGAAGTCTACGAACACATGATATAGTTGTTGTTGGTGCTTTAGGTATTTCTCGCAGATTATTATTTGTTTTTATTATTATTTTTTTTTTTTGCATTAGTATTACTATTACCATCATCAAGGATTATCATCACATATTCTCTAGCACAAAAACAATTGTAACTGCATTACTATTACTATTACCATCATCAAGCATTATCATCACACATTCACTAGCACAAAAACAATTGCAGCTGCATTACTATTACTATTACCATCATCAAGCATTATCATCACACATTCACTAGCACAAAAACAATTGTAACTGCATTACTATTACTATTACCAATTTATTATTATTATTATTTATTATTAGCTTGCTCATACTAATAATACTGGTTGCTATATACGCCTTCGCCCCCCAATCAGGCTCAAAACGCTGCGATCTATATACACCATACACTACCACATGTTTGTTACACCCACACACGCACAACACACACACATTGTTCGTTTAAATATGTGGTTTAAAGGCCGGGGGATCGCTATGAGAAGACGGAAAGGAAAATAGATTTTTGTGCCTTGAAATTGTAGATTGGCTGTATTCAAAACCAGTACTGAAGGGAGGGAAGAAACTGGAGTTCCCATAGAAAACCTTCGGGGCATGATCTCAAAACAAATGGAATATATACTATACTACAACTAAATATGGACAAGGCCTTTGAAAATTGACAGACCTGCTCACGCCGATCGACACGTAGAAGTTCTAGAGATGGCATGAGCTAAAAATAAAAATCTTTAAAAACAAACGAACAAACAAACGAACGAACAAAAAACAAAAATACATTATTGTTGTAGGAGTGATTAACCTTTTCCAACAGAGAACACACCCGCTAAAAAGGTAGATTTCACTCCTGCTCCACATTCAGAATAGGTCATTGAACTACATTCGGAACACACACTTTTTAGTTGCTGGCAAAAAAGACTTGAAAAAAAAAAACCGTTAGCGCCTATTAAACCTGGGTCCTCCTCTGTTCAGAGCTGTTCGCAGACTTTCTAAACAGTTAAAATCCCCTAGCAATTTCGTATCTATGCGACAAGGCTTTTTTTCCCCCCGCAATCGATTTGTCCTCAGAGCAAAAGAAGAAATCGAAAAAACAAATGACGAAAGCCCTGGAGATGACGTACATGTTACGTCATTTAATTATTCACGTGTATGTCTCGGTCGGTGACTTTACAAGACAAAATATTTATATTTTTGTTTCAATAACATCATTTTTGAATAACATCAATTCAGGCAACGTTTTACCGTATCTCAATGGAGTATCGCGACATAGGGGATAACATTACATTACATGATTATTGCTTTAGGTCCAGCGGACTCTTCCGAGCCAAATCAGGACCAACATAGGGGATAAGGTAGTGTGTTAGGGGGTGGTGTTAGGGGTTGTGGGGGAGTGGGGGGTAATTTTTGCTCGATCGTGTGTGTGTGTACAACCGTTTGGGTTGGGTCCTTGGGCGAGAGTATAAACCGAGGTCTAGTTTGTGCACTCCTGCCTCTCATCGTGCGGATTTTATGCAGATCCTCACGCTCTTGTCTTAGACGAGCTGAGTGCCAGAAACAGGGTATAAACACACCCAGTAAGCTGTGGTACTAGGTCCTATTTCACTTTCGGTCGTTCTGGATCGAGTAGTTGTCTGAGGCCTTACGCGATTCGCATACGCGCGCGCGGCTGTGTGTGCGTGTGTGTGTGCGGGTGTGGGTGTGCGTGTGTGTGTGAGTGTGTGTGTGCGTGCGTGCGTGGGTGCGTGCTCTCAGTAACCCGCGATCCTATATGGACGTTGTGGTTCCAAAGCAATACTTGGCTTTGTTGTGGAAATCAGATTTTGTAGTTACAACTTGTGGAAACAATATAAAGGTAGAGATGGAGTTTGCCGTGGAGCAAATAAAACACGTTAAAAAGAGAATGAAGTTTTAGAGAGTGTAGAAACAAGGTCATGGTATTAATGGACCAACAGTTTCCTGGAAAATCAGCTCGGCTCATCGTTTGAGGGCCTAGATCTTCTTTGCTTCTAGTTTGGCCGTTTACCCTTCCCCAAAACTACTATCTCCGTCGGGCTAATACAAATGACTGCACACATTTATCCAAGTTTTACTCTGGAGTGTAAACAAAGACCTAGTCTGTACACGCATGCAATCCATGGCCCGGACTTTAATAATAATAATAATAATAATAATAATAATAATAATAATAATAATAATAATAATAATAATAATAATAATAATAATATTTATATCGCGCCAGAGTCTACTCTAGGCACATACCAACACTTTGGCAACATGCACACATAAGCCTACATAACATCTTTGACATAAGAACATCATTTAAAATAAATAAATAAATAAATGCTTGCATGTGCCGAAGACTTTATTATTAGTTAGTTATTCATTGCTAACAGGGTCCAGCGGACTGCAAAGAGCCGAACCAGGACCACAAAATCAAGACCACAACTTCGCTAAAAGAGGACTCGCCCCTGATCCGCATAAAAGATCTGCCGGAAACAACCCTAGTGGTAGCACTGAAGGCACTCCACCAGCCGGTCACTTTACAATAAGGACATCCCACGCAGGGGACGCTGAGCCTATACTCTAATTTGCGAACCCCCGTTTACAAAAACAAAATAGTATATAAACATCATTATAAAATATCACCAAAACACATACATATAAAATGCCTACATTGCCAAATAATAACATCATAGGAAGCCCCAGTGGCCACTTGGCAGAAAGCGTCCAATATTCCCAAGCTGATTCAACAACCCTCATACACAAATAAGGAGTTTTGTCCCGGAAGAGTTTTCAAGAAAAAAGGTAGGTGACTGGTCTAGCGAAGAAGAAGATAGTATAGTAGATTGATAGAACAGAGTAGGAAAGAGAAAGAACAAAGGAGAATGACAGCGACAGTGGGAATTTAAAGCTCTAAATTTCCAGAACGTGGGGATACTATTTATACTGAAACCCCCAGCACCTCAACGGGGGAGAAGATGTTGTTGATCATGATGATCACGTCTTAAACATGTAAGTGCCAGGCACAGTAACGTGCCTTTCCTGGTTCTAAACAGAGATAGGTACACATTCACAGCGGGGTGGTCTGGGGTGTGTTGACTTTGTTTGGTTTAATGCGCGTCGTTTGGTAGTGGTTGTTGCCATCAAAGTATGTCCACCTATCCAGGTTAATAACAGCGGTGGTTGGTTGACGGACCCTTTCTAGTCAGTCACACTGCTGCTGAGCACCTAGTGAAAGAAAACAAGGTTTGTGCAGAACACCGGCTTAGGCTGCAGTCATTAGATGCTGTGAGGTTGAAGCATGCAAATGGTCCCGCGAGTGAGAGAGCTGTCTGCAATCAACTGCCTTGCGTGATTTCCCTGTAGCGTTTTTTTTTTAACCCGGAAATTGCATGCTGCGTATGACTAGGAAGGAGGGGGGCAGGGGAGCACACACACACCCACACACACAAACAAACACACTCACACGCGCGCATACTTCCATGTAGACTACACACTGTGCTTCCAGACTTAAGAGCACAATGCTATACTCACCAATTGTTTTGTGCAATCAACTCTCTTTCTCTACCATCCCACACCCTCTTCCCCCCCCCCTCTCTCTCTCTCTCTCTCTCTCTCTCTCTCTCTCTCTCTCTCTCTATCTCTCCAGTTTATCGTTTCATTTCTGTGCCGGTCCCTTAACTGAAAGATGGACAAGACAAATTTGTTTTCATTCAGGAGGAAAACGGGTGTATTATCTCCCCTTTCCAAAACTCGGTGGCGGTGTCAGTTGGCCGCTCCCATACAAATCTAGGGTAAATACCAAAATGACGTTTCTCTGTCTGACGCTTTCTCTGTTGGTCGCTTTCTCTGTCTGTCTGTCTGTCTCAATACTGAAGGATATTTATCTTTTTTTCTCCCTCTCGATCTGTTTGTCTGTCCCTCTTTCTCTGTCTCATTCTGTATCTGCCTGTCTCTACTTTCATTCATAACTTAACCTGAGAAAGAGTTATTCTGAGTTTAGAGTCGTGACACTCTTAAGAGTAGCAACCAACTCCCTCTTAAAGCGCATATTATTGTTATTTCGTTAAAAAAAAAATTATTATTTTTATTTTTTTTTAATTTCGTTCCGGTCCTCATTTGGCTCGGAAGAGTCCGCTGGACCTAAAGCAATAATCATGTTTATTTCGTAGCAGATATGTCCGATATTGTTATATTAGTAATAAAGTCATATTTCCGCGTGTTCGCCGATATATAATTTGTATATTATTCATTAGTCTTTCACGCATTATACTTAAGATAAAGATTAGCAACTAGCACAAAATTAGCTAGAGAGGCAAAATCCCATACCGCGAGCAGCGCGCGTACCATCGTTTTTTCGGTACGGCTGGCAGTCCCATATAAAAGCAGGATCGCACTCAGTTCTTTGGGTTGTCTTAAAAGAGATCCGTTGGATCTCATTTTTGATATGATGATGATGGTCATTGTTGTCAGGGTGGCGACGTGGTGATCGTCCTTAACGCTCATGCAATAGGACGTTAAGCATCGTTTTTCGTTCGTTCGTTCTTTGGGTTTTTTGTTTTTTGTTGTTTGTTTTTTTTGTTTTTGTTTGTCCCCTATACGCATTGTGTCCGGGGACTTAATTTACATAAGCAAAGCAAGTTCTTTAGGGAGAGGAAAAGGGACTTCAACGATCATACGATCGCCCGACCGCTGTTAAGCTGTCCTCATCACGAGCACTGCCTTTGTTCTCTTGCTAAATTGAGTATGATGTTCTTCCAATAAAGACAAACTTTCAGCGGTCATCAACGGACTGGCGTTCGGGAGAGAGAGAATGTGTGAACAGGGATGTTGCTAGGAAATTTTTTCTTCGGCGATTTGGCCGAAACAACCGTGAAACTTTCGGCTTTTTACAGAAAGTTTCGGCTTTTTCTTCCAAAGCAGTCTCACATGTTTTTTGACTAGATTCACTACGTTAACGTGCACCCTCCACCTCCATTTATTAAAGGTGTTCCTTGGATGCATATTTTTTTTAATAAAACATGATTTTAAGAGTAGAATAAGAACATTGTAAAGAAATTTTTTTTTTCTTAAATTTTAGACACACAAATATGTGACAAAAACAATAAAAAGTTTAGACTGTCCATTGACAGACCACAATACTGTCAGAGTTTCTGGGTTTAACCTTAGTAATTATCGAATCCTCACCTAAACTGCAAGCGTACAGCACAGGAATATCGCAAAAATGGACAAAACCGAGCCGATTCACCCGTGAAAACTTCGGCTCGGCGAGCCGACATGACGGACAGTTTATCGGCTTTATTATAAAAATTTAGGCTAAAAGCCGAAGATCCGACCCAAACGACATCCCTGGTGAATGAGACTTCTTCACTCTACTGCTTTACTCCATCACTCTCTTTCAACAACCACCACCCGATGTCTTGTTCCTTAAGAAGGGCAAGAATGACCAGTGTGCTGTTGGAATAGCTATAGAGAAGTACTTTTATAGCAGTATAGAAGGAATATTACTGCCACAATTTATGTGTGAGACCGTGAGGAGTATATTCCTAAGGGTGTGTGCTCTTCTGTTAGAGACCGCCCAAGGCCTAGTTCTTCAGTGATATTAGGATGTCCTAGGGTCATAATAAGACAGCAGTAACGAACCATCGACTCTCGTACAGACTGTGTTGTGTTGCGTTGTGTTGTGTGTCTGTACCATCATAGGCCGAGGACTGAAGATTGGGCCTGCTTACCTGCATGCCTGTGTGCCTGCTTGCTTGTTTGCTGTTGCTTCCATGCTGCAGGTGTTGTATGGTGCCGTGCTTTGGTTCAACGATGTTCTGAATCGGAACTGAAAAGCCGTGACGTTGCGGCTGTTGGGCGCTGCGTGACCTTTGCTGCCTTTGCGCTGCATGACCCCTACTGCTTGGGGTTGTGGTACTCCGGGCTTCGCACACATGCGCCAACATACAACATTGCACGCAAATAAAACATTGTAAACACTTAGTGAACATTTAATACAGTGATTTCACAGAATTCGTTGAAGGTCGTGATCAAATCTAATTCTTCTATAGACTGTGAGTTTCGGAAACTGTGTGGTGATTTTTCGGAACTCAGTGTGGAAAAGCAAACGACTTGTGTTGCTGATTCCAAATGATAGTAGTTAAGCTTAGTAATGAGTAACGAACAATTTTGCTGGTTTATGTAAAGGGTTTGATATTAATTAAATAAATTTCTCTCAAATCTTATTGATTGTATACAGGCAACTGTTGTAATACTTCATCTTTATTTTCATATTGTTGTATCATTGGTTGGGTTGGCACTTTGTGTCCAATGTTTAAGGTTAGATTCCCATATTCCTGTTTGTATATGTGTGGAATAAAAGAATATAACTGTTCATCTGGTATTTGTGTTAGTATTTTAGTTTGAGTTTGAATCCCCAAACTCGCTGTTTGAGCTGAAGTCATTGATCCCATTCGTGTGACGTGACATCGGGGTTACGAGATAGGATAGGATAGGATAGGATAGGATAGGATATGATGAGGTGTTTTCCTATTCCGTAGCTAGTCTTGGTCTTTGTTCTTTGTGCATTATTCCGTATTTTTGTCTGGCTAGCTCCTTCTTTAGGTATTGTTTCTTTGTGTGGGTTCCGAGTGGTTTTGCCCTATGTTTTCAAGCCCAATGATCTGAAATTATTACGCTGTAAAAAAAACAAGTTAAATAGAAGAAGCTGTTTTGAATTTAGAAATAACGCATATGCAAGAGCAAGCCAGTGCTTATGCGCGCGTTTGTGTGTGTGCGAAAGAGAGAGAGAGAGAGAGAGAGAGAGAGAGAGAGAGAGAGAGAGAGAGAGAGAGAGAGAGAGAGAGAGAGAGAGAATCCATTTTTTATTTTTTTTAATTTTCGATTGATTGTAAGCCTTTGTAATTAATTTTTTTATCTAATTAAATTGTATCATTCTTATATAAGGCCTTCCCAGCTCAAGAGCTGCTCAAGGCGCGGGCCATTGCAGGATCTAACTTAAACCACCGAAGGCGCCCATTTGCTGGCTTATGCGCATAGTCTGAGCACAAATTTGAGACTTCTATATGTCTAGGGGTACTATTTAATATTGACAATAAGCCAACTTAATTATGAATAAGAAGAATTAATAATTTATTATACTAATAAAATAAGGAGATAAGAAAAAGACATGAAGAAGAGAAGCAAGAGTATGATGCCGTGAGGAAATAAAATGAGGAGTAGCGATTTCTATGGAATTCCCTTTGTAAAATATTTATTTGCGATTTTTTTTCGGTGTTTTTTAAAATAATTTTTTTAACCACTTTCAGCGAAACAATCTTTATATAGTGGGTTCGGGCACTAAATAGAATAGACCCAACGTTTCCCGGCATATCGTAAGAGGCGACTAACAGGGGAGATGTCAGCACAAAATTACTGGGCGAAAGTCTTCTACACAGAATTGATTGATTGATTTATTGTTGCTTTAGGTCCAGCGGACTCCTCCGAGCCAAATCAGGACCGGACAACTCCCGATCCGCATAAAAGATCTGCTGAAACAACCCCAGTGGGAAAATTGAATGCCCTCCACCGGCCAGTCACTTTACAATAAAGACATCCCACGCGGGGGACGGCTGAGGGTTTACCTCAACTACGCGAACCCCCGGTTACAAAAACAAAATAGAATACAACCATCATTACAAATCATCAACAAAAACGTATACATATAAAATGCCTATAGTGCTAAATAATACAATCATAGGAAGCCCTAGTGACCACCCGGCAGAAAGCGTCCAACACTCCCAAGCTGATCCAACAGACCTCATACACAAACAAGGAGTCTTGTCCAGGAAGAGTTTTCAAGAAAAAAGGTAGGTCATTGATATAGCGAAGAAGAAGATAGTATAGCAGAGTGATAGGACAGATCAGGAATGGGAAAGAGCAAATGAGGAAGACAGCGACAGTGGGAATTTAAAGCACTAAATTTCCAGAAAGTGGGGGTACTATTTATACTGAAACC
Source organism: Oncomelania hupensis (assembly GCA_036898135.1). Classification (NCBI taxonomy): domain Eukaryota; kingdom Metazoa; phylum Mollusca; class Gastropoda; order Littorinimorpha; family Pomatiopsidae; genus Oncomelania; species Oncomelania hupensis. Next base: position 2,227,048 of record CM072519.1, on the reverse strand, counting down.
CCCGGCACTCCAACGGGGGGGGGGGGGGTGGGGGGGGGGGGGGGGACTGTTGCCGCAGTGAAACTGTCATGCCTACAAAGGCAAGACAGGTTTTCAACTGGGGCTTTTACTTTTCCCTTTATAGGTTAGAACAATCTACAGTGACAAGATTGCTCATGACCCCAAGGGGATTCTACACAGAAGTCACCGGCCAGGAAGGAAAAGTCTCATGTTACTACAGGTTCAACGACAACGTGCTCGGGACCAAGGCGAGCCACACTGTATTCGTGGATATCAGCTGTGACCAACAGCCTGGAGAGGGTTGGGCCCTGCCAGTTATTTCTTGCCCAAGACACACTGCATGAGGAAAAGAACCATTCACTCCATACCGGATCGGTCGTCACCCGGGTCACCCAAGACCGCGCCTTCCGTTGGCCACCAGGACGGAGGTGATAAGTGTGCTACTTTTGGGCAACTTAGCAAGAACACGAGAAACAACATCGTCATAGGAACCTGGAATGTCAGGACCCTAACTGTGGAAAGGAAAATTAGAAGAACTGGCCCACGAACTGGACCTTTATCGATGGAACGTTCTAGGTATCAGCGAACTGCACTGGAAAGGCCTGGGTGAAACAACGACCGACAAAGGCCACACGCTTTATTTCAGCGGGAGAGGCACGAATACGCCGTTGGATTCTAGGTCCACAAAACATTCTAGCCACTGTCATGGGTCACCGACTCATTACCATCCGTTTCCCTTTCAACATCACCATCATCCAGGAATCAGGATATGCCCCAACATCAGACGATGACGACAGCGAAGTGGAGGATTTTTATGAAAATCTACAGCCTGTCCTAGACCAAATGCCGAAGAAGGACATAGTTCTAGTGGAAGGCGGCTAAAATGCCAAGGTTGGCCAAGATGCGCACCACAAGGGAGACACATGTGACCCCACTGCAACAACGAGACAAATGACAGGGGTCTAAGACTCTTGGAGTTTGCCAGATACAACAATCTGATACTGAAAAACACGCTTGGTACCACTGAACAGATTTTCAACCTCAGAATTATCTGCGTGAAATACCTACAACACCAACAACATCTATATCATGTTTTCGTAGACTTCAAAGAGGCGTTTGACCGAGTCTGGCATGCAGCTTTGTGGGCAAAAATGAGAGTGTACAACATCAGCCCTAACATTATTGAAGTCATCAAAAGCCTGTATGACAAGGCAACCAGTACAGTCCTCCATATGGCCATAACAGCGCCATCGGAAACTGGTTCAGAACAAAAATCGTTGTGCGTCAAGGATGCCTACTGTCTCCAACACTCTTCAACATCTATCTAGAGCGCAGCATGTTAGATGCCCTTGCAGATCACGAAGGCACAGTCAGCATAGGGGGAATAGCAATCTCCAACCTTCGTTTTGCGGATGACATTGATGGATTGGTTGGAGAGGAACAAGAACTTGGACAGCTGGTACAGAGGTTTGACACCACCTCCAGAGCCTATGGAATGGACATAAGTGCAGAGAAGACCAAAATGATGACCAACAACACCAGTGGCATCAACAATCCAAGGCCAATCTCTCAACACAGTGCATAGCTTCAAATTTTTAGGAGCCATTGTATCAAACAATGGGTCCCGACAGGAAGTCCTCTCCAGGATCGCACAAACAAGTGCTGCCCTGGTGAGGTTGAAGCCAATTTGGAAAGACAGGACTATCAGTCTACATTCCAAGATAAGACTGCTGCGTTCCCTTGTTATCTCCATCTTCCTATCCGCTTGCGAAACATGGACCATCACAGCAGATCTCCAACGAAGAATACAAAGCATGGAGATGAGGTGCTACAGAAGACTCCTGGGCATTTCCTATACCCAGCACATCACCAACAACGATGTCCGAAAGACCATCTCGCAAGCCATTGGACAACGCGATGACCTGCTCATTTTGGTGAAAAAAAGGAAACTCCGATGGTATGGCCACGTCACCAGATCATCAGGCCTTTGCAAAGACCATCCTGCAAGGCACAGTGCAAGGAGGTAGAAGAAGAGGTAGTCCAAAAAAGAGTTGGGAGGACAACATTAGAGAATTGACTAATTTGACACTGAGCGAAACCATGAGGGTTGCTGAGGACAGAGAAAGAAGGAGTATGCTGGTTAAACGATCATCTGTGGTGCCCCATCGACCTCCGAATTACGGGATAGGATAGGATAGAAAAAATTATTTACCTATATAATGCATTATGTAGTAGATTGTGTTAAAAAATGTATTATTTATAAATGTTTCTAAATTATGATTTTAACCTATATAAATACATAACTTAGAAGATTGTTTTAAATAATGTATTATTTAGAAGATGTTGCTAAACAATGCATTATTACAATTCATTGTTTAAGGACTGCAATTTTCAATCCATGTTTCGGCTGAAAACTTGGTTTTTATAATTTTACTGCTTTCTATAATTAAATGCAAGGTCTTTTCAAAGATTGTGTATCCAAAATTTGTTTTTTTTTTTTTTTTTTTTCAACATAAATCGCTCCACAAAGTCGAAGATAAAACGTCTGTAAACGAAAGGTCAGTTTTGTGCGGGAGTGTTCAGTTTACAAGTACCTCACCCAAAAGTAAAGAAAAACGCTATCTTTTTGTATTTATTTACCCGAAAATTGTGTTCAGACTGTGTTTTCCTTTGTTCTTCTGAGTTAAATTATGTTTTAATTTTAAAAGGAAAGTTTCAGCTTATTCGAAACTTCCAGGGATTTGCAGGTCGGACTGACAAAAGACATGGCGGGAGTACTTTGAGGGCAATGACGCCAAGGCAGAAATAATGATGGATCCTTCTTTTCCGGAGACGTTACATTTCGTCGCTGTCAGACGAAAACCTCGTATCTCATTTTTTGCTGTTTTGAGAAAATCGAGAAAAACTGTTTCAACCAGTCGGGTAACGCCAAACCAGTGACTTTTTTACTTCAAAGGAACTATGAAAAGTCTAGAAATTTGGCAGTATGGTAAAAAAAAGTCGAAAAAGTGTTTTCCGTTGAGAACTGGAAGCAAATGAAGAGATACGAGGTTTTCGACTTACAACTTTGTCAAAAAGTTTGAGTTACGAGGTTTTTGAATAAAACAACAGACCGTACAACACAAAATCAGAGGAAAACGTTGTCAAAGATCGCAGGAAAGCCATATTTATTGGTGTCACAAACTGTCAAAACGTATGTTCCGGCATTTATTATCCTATCCTATCCTGTCCCGTAACTCGGAGGTCGTAGGGGCACCACAGATGATCGTTTAACCAGCATACTCCCATCTTTCTCTGTCCTCAGCAGCCCTGATGGCTTCGCTCAGTGTCAAACCAGTCCATTCTCGAATGTTGTCCTCCCACCTTTTTTTCGGTCTCCCTCTTCTTCTACCTCCTTGCATAGTGCCTTGCAGAATGGTCTTTGCAAGGCCTAATGGGGTGGCCTCGTGGCGCAGTGGATAAGTCGCCGGTTTCCAATGCCGAAGGTCGCGGGTTCGATTCCCGCAAGGGGCGAACGTATGTGACTTAGGTACGAGACTATTGAGGTCACCGAGGGTTTTCTCCGGGCACTCCGGTTTCCTCCCTCCCTTCAATAATGGTACAGGACGCAGTCAATATAAAAATTTCAAAAATAAAAATTCGATTTTCTTTCCGTCTTCTAATAGCGATCTCCCTGCCTTTACACCACCTGTTTGAGTGCTGGATGTGTATTTGGTGTGTGTGAGGGTGGATGAGACAGGTGAGCGTGTATGTTGGTATAGATCGCCGCGCTTTGAGCCTGATTGATTTGGGGAAAGGCGCGTATATAGCATCCTGTATTATTATTATTACTAATGATCTGGTGACGTGGCCATACCATCGGAGTTTCCGTTTCTTCACCACTGTGAGCAGGTCATCGTGTTGTCCAATGGCTTGTGTGATGGTCTGTCGGACTTTGTCGTTTGTGATGTGTTGGGTATAGGAAATGCCCAGAAGTCTTCTGTAGCACCTCATCTCCACGCTTTGTACTCTTCATTGTAGATCTGCTGTGAAGGTCCATGCTTCGCAAGCATTTAGGAAGATGGAGATGACAAGGGAGCGCAGCAGTCTTAATTTGGAATGTAGACTGATGGTCCTGTCTTTCCAAATGAACTTTAACCTTGTCAGGGCAGCAGTTGTTTGTGCGATCCTGGAGAGGACTTCCTGTCGGGACCCATTGTCTGATACAATGGCTCCTAACTATTTGAAGCTATGCACTGTGTTGAGGGATTGGCCTTGGACTTTGATGTCCGTGTTGATGCCATTGGTATTGTTGGTCATCATTTTGGTCTTCTCTGCACTTATTTCTATTCCATAAGCTCTGGAGGTGGTGTCAAGACTCTGTACCAGCTGTTCAAGTTCTTGTTCCTCTCCAACCAATCCATCAATGTCATCCGCAAAACGAAGATTGGAGATTGATCTATCCCCTTTGCTGACTGTGCCTTCGTGATCTGCAAGGGCATCTGACATGATGCGCTCTAGGAAGATGTTGAAGAGTGTTGGAGAGAGTAGGCATCCTTAACGCACACCGATTGTTGTTCTGAACCACTAACCGATGACGCTGTTATAGAGGACTGCACTGGTAGCCTTGTCATACAGGCTTTTGATGACTTCAATAATTTTAGGGTTGATGTTGTACACTTTCATTGTTGCCCATAGAGCTGCATGCCAGACTCGGTCAAACGTTTTCTTGAAGTCTATGAACACATGATATAGATGTTGTTGGTGCTGTAGGTATTTCTCACAGATTATTCTGAGGTTGAAAATCTATTCAGTGGTACTTCGCCCTGCCCTGAATCCTGCTTGTTCTTCAGATATCATTTGTTTAGCTTGGGGTTTTAACCTGTTGAGTATTATTTTCAGGAGGACCTTGCTGGGATGGCTGATGAGGCTGATGATGCGGTAATTTTCACACTCCTGAAGGTTACCTTTTTTGGGAAGAGTGATGACAAGCGACTGGGTCCATGGTGTAGGCCACTCCCCACTCTGCCAGATCTTGTTATAGATAATGGTGAGGGCATCAATCATCGCTTCTCCTCCTGCTTGTAGCAGTTCCGCGGGTGTGTTGTCCACCTCCGCTAACTTCCCTTTCTTCAGCGATTGCACTGCTGCCTCAACTTCTTCCCGGAGAATTGGAAGGATTTCTTCTTCTTCTCTGTTCTCGGGACATGCTAGAACTGATGGGTCTTTATTTGGTGTATGGTTGTAAAGGTCAGAGCAGTACTCTGTCCATCTGTACAAGACTTCTTGTTCTTCTGTAAGGCATATGCCAGACTTGCTTTGGATCGTGGAGACTTTGGGCTGTTTAACACTTGTCAGCCGCTTCACAGTCTGGTAGGCCTTCTTGCTGTTGTTCTTGTTCAGACTGTTCTCTATTTCCCGGCATTGATCTTCTATCCAGTTCTCCTTTGCTGTGCGCATGCCTTTTCGGATGTCATTGTTGATTTTTCGGTAGACATCAGCTCCGTGTGAGGTGTTCTTTTTCTTTTTTTTATCTCTCTTCGTTTATCACACAGATCCAAAAGTTCACGTGTGATCCACGGCTTCTTCTTTGGTCGGTGCTTACCAAGGATCTCAGTGGCGGCATCTGTCACAGCTGAGTTGAAGGTGGTGGTCATGGTTTTGACATCTACTTCACCAGCCCCCAAAATGAGCAGTGGTGCAAATTTTCCTCCATTTTGTGGCCTGAAATAGTTCTGCCACATCCGGGTCTTGCAGTTTGTCCAGGTCGAACTTCAGTCTAGTGCTTTTTGCTGTATTTACTCTCTTCAAGTGGAGCCGGAAAGACATCATCACGAGATCGTGGTCACTTCCGATGTCTGCTCCTGGAAAAGTGCGTGTCCTGCCAATGTTGATGCTTGATCTGAAGCGTTTCTTGACCATGATGTAGTCTATCTGGTTGTGATGCTCCCCGCCGGGACTGTGCCATGTCCATCGTCTGGAGGTTTTGTGGAGACTAAGTGTGTTTTCCAGTACCAGATTGTTGTATCTTGCAAACTCCAAGAGTCTCAGACCCCTGTCATTTGTTGCAGTGGGGTCCACATGTGTCTTCCCAGTTGTGGTGCGCATCTTGGCCAACCTTGGCATTCCGGTTGCCTTGCACTATGACTATGTCCTTCTTCGGCACTTGGTCAAGGACCGCCTGTAGATTTTCATAAAAATCCTCCACTTCGCTGCCGGGATGATGGTGATGTTGAAAGGGGCTGCTCTCAGACGGATGGTAAAGAGTCTACTGGAGACTGGGCGGCAACCTATGACAGTGGATAGAATGTTCTTGTGGACCAAGAATCCAACGCCGTGTTCGTGCCTGTCATCGCTACCGCTGAAATAGAGCTTGTGGTCTTTGTCGGTCGTTGTTTCACCTAGGCCTTTCCAGCGCAGTTCGCCGATACCTAAAACGTTCCATCGATAGTGGTCCAGCTCGTGGGCCAGTTCTTCTAATTTTCCTTCCGCAGTTAGGGTCCTGACATTCCAGGTTCCTATGACGATGTTGTTTCTCGTGCGGATCTTGCTAAATTGTCCATCAGTAGCATACTTATCACCTCCGTCCTGGTGGCCAACGGAAGGCGCGGTCCTTGTTGAGCCGGGCGACGACCGATCCGGTATGGAATTAGTGGATAGTTTATTCATGTAGTGTGTCTTGGGCAAAAAAGACCTGGCGGTGCCCAATCCTCTCCAGGCTGTTGGCCACAGCCGAAATCCACGAATACAGTGTGGCGTATGTTGCGTCATTGTCACTTCTTACCGCGAAAACGTTCGGTAAAAACCTCGTATCTAAACATCCGAGGTTTGTCCCTTAATAGAATTCAGCCTTTTTACAGTAAAAAACTGGTATATCGAGATACGAGGTTTGGTCCGCCAGTAGAGAGATACGAGGTTTGGTTTCATGGATTTGTATTAACTTTCTATTCGAGACGCAATTTTGAGCTTAGCACAGAACATGGGCAAGAGACCAAGGGTCATAACTATGAAGGAATCTCCAAACCGCCATTTTGGGACTTACGAGGTTTTCGTCTGACAGCGACGATTTGTAGTTTCGTATATTATTACTGTTGCGAACAAACTAAAAAAAAAAAAAAAAAAAAAAAAAAAAAAAGTGAAATAAAGCAGTTGCTTCATTTTAAATCGCAAAACAGCTTAAAATCACGATTTGGCAATTTTATTTATCACTACCACGCAACCTCACAGTAATACGACATATCTGTGAATCCCCTAAATAATGAAAATCACAGTACCTAACCAATAAATTGTTTACATAAATAATGCACCATTTAGCAACATCTTCTAAATAATACCTTATTTAGCAAATTCTGCTAAATAATGCATTTTATTGGTAAACAAATCATTATTTAGAAACATGTCTAAATAATGCATTATTTAACACTACCTGCTGAATAATGCATTATATAGGTAAAAAATTAGTTATTTAGCACCAAAGCCGTATTTACCTATATCATGGTTTATTTACCTAAACAATATAGAACAACAAATTCCGCTAAATAATGTATTATATAGGTAAAGAAATCATTAATTAGAAACTGTCTTATATAATACATTTTTAAAAAAAATAGTATCTGCTTAATGATACATTATTTAATAATATCTGCGAAATAATGAATTATATATACGTAAATAATTCGGTATTTAGAAACAATGTCTTGTATGCTTATTTCATGATTTTCTTTTTACCTAAACAATATATTATTTAGATCACCAATGATTCTTTAAAAAAAAAATTCTTATAAAGACTATTTAGCTAAACGTGTTGACAATAAATATTTTACAAAGGCATTCCATAGATTTTCTCGCTACAGTAAGGGAGACAAGCCCGCCTGTCACCAATCCCTAGCAGATTGCTTCCCTTGGATTGTCCGCAAGGATTGTTTTTTTTCTTTTCAGGTACAACAAGCCAATTACAATTTGGTCTATGTTCTCATTCATGCTCTGTTCTATCAACCTGCTATACTATCGTCTTCTTCGCTAGACCAGTCACCTTCCTCTTTTCTTGAAAACTCTTCCGGGACAAGACTCCTTATTTGTGTGTGAGGTCTGTTGTATCAGCTTGGGAATATAATATTGGACGCTTTCTGCCAGGTGGTCACTATGGCTTCCTATGTTATTATTTAGCAATGTAAGCATTTTATATGTTTGTGTTTTGTTGATATTTTATAATGATGTTTGTATTCTATTTTGTTTTTGTAAACGGGGGTTCGATAAATTAGAGTATAACCTCAGCGTCCCTTGCGTGGGATGTCTTTATTGTAAAGTGACTGGCTGGTGGAGTGCCTTTAGTTTTACCACTAGGGTTGTTTCGGCAGATCTTTTATGCGGATCAGGGGTTGTCCGGTCCTGATTTGGCTCAGAAGAGTCCGCTGGACCGAAAGCATTAATCATGTAATGTAATGTAATTTACAAAAACTAAATAGAATACAAACATCATTATAAAATATCAAAACACACACACACACACACACACACACACACACATATATATATATATATATATATATATATATATATATATATATATATATATATATATATATATATATATATATATATATATATATATATTGATATATATTGATATATATATATTCATATATAAATATATATAATGCCTACATTGCTAAATAATAATATCATAGGAAGCCCCAGTGACCATTTGGCAGAAAGCATCCAATATTCCCAAGCTGATCCAACAGACCTCACACAAAAATGAGGAGTTTTGTCCCGGAAGAGTTTTCAAGAAAAAAAGGTAGGTGACTGGTGTAGCGAAGAAGAAGATAATATAGTAGATTGATAGAACAGAGTAGGAATGAGACAGAACAAAGGAGAAAGACAGCGACAGTGGGAATTTAAAGCACTACATTTTCAGAAAGTGGGGATACTATTTATACTGAAACCCCCGGCACCCCCACGATGGGTGGAGGGGGAGCGGGGGGCGTGGAATAGCTTTTGAATTAAAAACAAATCTTAAAATTAAAGCTAACGTGTTTTAAATACATTTATTTAGGTATTTATTTTGATATATTTAACATATTATTATATTTTATTGTGATACCCCGCTGCATGTGAAACAGTCAGATGGCAGCCCACTGCAGGTGAAGCACATTCAGATGACAAGGCAATGCACGTGAAACAGTCGGATGACAAGGCAATGCACGTGAAACGGTGGGATGACAAGACAATGCGTGTGAAACAGTCGAATGACAAGGCACCGCACGTGAAAAAAATGTCACACGGGTTTCACAGTTTATCGTAAAATGCTGTGATCGTCGCCGTCGCAAGGATACTTGCTACCTTTGAGGGCCACCTCGTAGTTGAAACAGCAAATTTCCGTGTTGGTATTGAAGGGGACTCGCCCGCAGCATTTGGTGAAAAGTGTCTTCATGCTTAGCTTCCCTCTACAGCATATTTCAATTCTGAAACACGCACAGTATGTTCTATAAAATGTGTAATAAATTAATACATTCTCTTGTAATGACTAACGGCCTTGTCCCCTATATGCTTATGTGTCCGGGGACGTTAATCTACCAAAGAAATGAATGAATAATGACTAACACCGTACCGCAGCGAGGAATGAAACCATCCAAGAGAGGCAAGTTGCAGAAAAATTCAAGAATGGTGCTACCCCTGCTTTCTAAGGTGGACACCGACAGAAACTGTGAAATACCGGCCTGGCTTTATTATTTATTTATTATTATTTATTATTTTATCGTTCTTATATAGCGCTTTTCCAGCTCAAGAGCTGCTCAAGGCGCTGGCCGATACAGGATCTAACTCAAGCCGCCCGAGACGCCCACCCGCAGCCTTTTGGCGCATGGTCTGACTGACGCCCGGACAACTGAGCACAATCCTGGGCAGCCAGGGATGGGGGAGAAGGACCAAGTGCATGCTGGGTGTGTTCTTGTTACCGGCACTCACCCGTCCAGGACATGAGCGTCAGGATCTTTAAAGTCCGTTATGATGGAATGTATGCGACACAGACTAGACCTCGGTTTATACTCTCATCCGAAGGAAGAGATATAAAGCCAGTAGATCTAGATATAGCTAATAGATCTAGATAGATAGATAGATAGATAGATTGATAGATAGACAGACAGACAGACAGACAGACAGACAGATAGATAGATAGATAGATAGATAGATAGATAGATAGATAGATAGATAGATAGATAGATAGATAGATAGATAGATAGATAGATAGATAGATAGATAGATAGATAGATAGATAGACAGCCAGATAGATAGATAGATAGATAGATAGATAGATAGATAGATAGACAGACAGACAGACAGACAGACAGACAAACAGACAGACAGACAGACAGACAGACAGACAGACAGACAGACAGACAGACAGATAGATAGATAGATAGATAGATAGATAGATAGATAGATAGATAGATAGATAGATAGATAGATAGATAGATAGATAGATAGATAGATAGATAGATAGATAGATAGATAGATAGATAGATAGATAGAGATACAAAAAACAGAATTTATTCCACCAAGTGACATTACACAAGGAATTTGCTTCGATATTGGTAAACACATACACCCCAGGCATCAATTCATTCATCATTCCTTTCATTCATGCACCTCACCATGACAAAATACGTAACATTTGCTTAAAAACTTGCAGTGACATGCTATACAACCTGTCCTTATTTGTAAATTGTTCTTTTCAAGCGCATTTTCCACTTGAAGAGTTCTTCAAGGCGCTCGCCTAGACCAGAATCTAACTCAAACTTCCTAAGACGACGTGCGCGAAGATAGCGGGTTCCATTTCCTATCCTATCTTATCCTATCCAGTAACTAGAAGGTCGTAGGGGCACCACAGATGATCGTTTAACCAGCGTACTTCATCTTTCCCTGTCCTCAGCAACCCTGATTGTTTCGCTCAGTGTCAAGCCAGTCCATTCTCGAATGTTGTCCTCCCATCTCTTTTTTCGGTATCCCTCTTCTTCTACCTCCTTGCACTGTGCATTGCAGGATGGTCTTCGCAAGACCTGATGATCTGGTGACGTGGCCATACCATTGGAGTTTCCGTTTTTTTCACCACTGTGAGCAGGTCATCGTGTTGTCCAATGGCTTGTGTGATGGTCTGTCGGACTTCGTCGTTGGTGATGTGCTGGGTATAGGAAATGCCCAGAAGTCTTCTGTAGCACCTCATCTCCATGGTTTGCATTCTTCGTTGGAGATCTGCTGTGAGGGTCCATGTTTCGCAAGCGTATAGGAAGATGGAAATGACAAGGGAGCGCAGCAGTCTTATCTTGGAATGTAGACTGATGGTTCTGTCTTTTAAAATTGGCTTCAACCTCGCCAGGGCAGCAGTTGCGGCAACCCATGACAGTGGTTAGAATGTTCTTGTGGACCAAGAATCCAACTTCCGCATTCGTGCCTGTCATCTCTACCGCTGAAAAAAAGCTTGTGTCCTTTGTCGGTCGTTGTTTCACCTATGCCTTTCCAGCGCAGTTCGCTGATACCCAAAACATTCCATCGATAGTGGTCCATCTCGTGGGCCAGTTCAAACTTCCGAAGACGACATGCGCTAAGATCGCGGGTTTCATTTCCAGCAAGTGGCAAAGCCTGTGACTTACTTAGGCTGCCAGACTATTCAGGTCGCCAAGGGTTTTGTCAGGCACTCCGGTTTCCTTCCTCCCATCAATAATGTTGTTGGATGCAGTCAATCTAAACTGTCCAGATACAATCCTATTTCCTTTTTTGGGTTTCTAATAACGACATCCCTGCCTTTACACCACATGGGTGAGTGACAGATGTGTGTTTGTTGTTTATGCGAGTGTTTGTGAGACTTTGAGCGTGTATGTTGGTACAGACCGCCGCGCTTTGAGCTTGATCAGTATTTTGAAAAAGATGCGCGTATTTAGCATCCAGTATTATTATGTTTAGTAGTAGTAGTTGTAGTAGTGGTAGTAGTAGTAGAAGTGGTAGTAATAGTAGTAGTTGTAGTAGTGGTAGTAGTAGTAGTAGTAGTTGTGGTAGTAGTAGTGGTAGTAGTAGTAGTAGTAGTTGATATAGTAGTAGTAGTAGTAGTAGTGGTGGTAGTAGTAGTTGATAAAGTAGTAGTAGTAGTAGTTGATATAGTAGTAGTAGTAGTGGTAGTAGTAGTAGTAGTAGTAGTAGTAGATATAGTAGTAGTAGTAGTGGTAGTAGTAGTAGTTGTAGTAGTTAATCTTCTCCTTCCTCTTCTTTTTATTAGGCCTATTAACCTAGTAGTAGTAGTGATAGTAGTAGTAGTTGTAGTAGAAGTAGTAGTATAAGTGGTGGTAGAAGTAGTAGTAGTAGTTAACCTTCTCCTTCCTCTTCTTCTTTTTATTATTTAGTAGTAGTAGTAGTGGTAGTAGTTGTAGTAGTAGTACTTAATCTTATTCTTCCTCTTCTTCTTTTCATTATTTATTTAGTAGTGGTAGTAGTAGTAAATCTTCTCCTTCCTCTTCTTTTTTATATTATTTATCTAGTAGTAGTAGTGGTGATGGTAGTAGTAGTAGTGGTAGTAGTAGAAGTAGTAGTAGTAGTAGTAGTAGTAGTAGTAGTGGTGATGGTAGTAGTAGTAGTGGTAGTAGTAGTAGTAGAAGTAGTAGTAGTAGTAGTAGTAGAAGTAGTAGTAGTAAATCTTTTCATTCCTTTCTCTTCTTCTTTTTATTATTTACCTGTTGTCATATGCCATGTTTCGGCAGCAAGCGTTCAGTTTTTCACGACCCCCCTTGCTGAACAACTTGCCTCCGCAGCAGATGTTGACTTTATAGTCGTAAGGTCTCTGGCCACAGCACGAATTTCGTCCCTTTTTCGGACTCAATGTCCCGCCGCAGCAGATTTTTTGCCGCACGTCGTAGTCGCCGCACGATCCTGTGGGGTCAACCATCTTTCAAATGAGGCCATAGAACTCTCTCTCTCTCTCTCTCTCTCTCTCTCTCTCTCTCTCTCTCTGTGTCTCTCTCTCTGTGTCTCTCTCTATCTCTTTCTCTCTCAATCTCTCTCTCTGTGCAGTTTGGGGTGTGAGGATGTTAAAAGGGGATGGATGGAAGGGTTTCTTTGAAATGGGGGTGAGTGGGTTGCAATTAGTTAGTTAGTTATTCATTGCTGACATTTTCCAGCGGACTACAGAGAGCCGAATCAGGACCACAAAATCAAGACCACAACTTCGCTGAAAGAGGACTCGCCCCTGATCCGCATAAAAGATCTGCCGAAACAATCCTTGTGGTCACACTGAAGACACTCTACCAGCCGGTCACTTTACAATAAAGACATCCCACGCAGGGGACGCTGAGGGTTTATTCTTAAGTTATGGTACCCCAGTTTACAAAAACAAAATAGATTACAAACATCATTATAAAATATTAACAAAACACATACATATAAATTGCCTACATTGTCAAATAATAACCTAATAGGAAGCCCCAGTGACCACCTGGCAGAAAGTATCTAATATTCCCAAGCTGATCCAACGGACTCACACACAAATGAGGAGTTTTGTCCCAGAAGAGTTTTCAAGAAAAAAAAGGTATGTGACTGGTCTAGCGAAGAAGAAGAAGATAATATAGTAGATTGATAGAACAGAGTAGCAATGGGTTGGAAGGGGAGGTGTGGGGGCGATCGGAATAAGTGGGACAATGGATACTAAGGAATCCCCACTGCCTGAGAAAAGGATCTTTCTTTGGTACATAAATACAATGTGTAAATACCAGTGGACTTTGCTGGTATTTAGACGCAATAAAGAGTAATGCGTGTAGATGTATTTGAGATAAAATACAAAGGTAAGTGCTTTTATATAAGGCGTGTATACAAACTTAAAGGTGTGTCTTGATAACCGTACACCATAAACACAATTAAAATGGCAGGCCTTACAGAACCCAATCTATTTTAACACCGGTATGACGGCAATGCAAGGCAAAACATTCAGCAGGGCAAACACAACAACAACAAACAAACAAACAAAAACGGGCTAAATCCAAACTGACAACCTAAATTTATTTTGAAATAATCGGGACTGAGGACTAGCCAACTGTCGGTCTGTCAGGCTGTCGGTCCGTTGCACGCAATGTGGTTAAGAACCACCAAACAGTTTTTGACCAACTCTGCATGGAAATCAAAAAAGAGAACCAAAAGTTGATGAGGCAGGGTTTTTGTTAAAAAGCACGCGCGCACACACACACACACACACACATACACCCACACCCACACACACACACACACACATACACCCACACCCACACACACACACACACACACACAAACAAAAAAATCAACACCCACAACATACCGAATGCAGATATACTGTTAAAAGACGCAGTCAATAAGAGAAAGAACAGAACCCACGTCATAGTTCCCGTATGTCGCCGCCAGGGGTCAACGTGCAGTTTCCTCTATGTGAGGTAGCTGTCAGTCTACTAGCAGAACCTACAAAATATTTAGTTTAGTATAATATTGTTTATTTGCTTCTTCCATCTTCTTCTTCCTCCTTCGCTTCTCTTCAACTTCCGATATCATAATATTTTAGAAGCTCTGATGGTGTTAAATTCAATTTCATATATTATTTTAGAAGCTCTGATGGTGTTAAATTCAATTATTTCATATATTATTTTAGAAGTTCTGATTGTGTTATATTCAATTTTATATATTATTTTAGAAGCTATGATGGTGTAATATTCAATTTCATATATTATTTTAGAAGCTATGATGGTGTAATATTCAATTTCATATATTATTTTAGAAGCTATGATGGTGTAATACTCAATTTCATATATTATTTTAGAAGTTCTGATGGTGTTATATTCAATTTAATATATTATTTTAGAAGCTTTGATTGTGTTATATTCAAGGTGTAATATTCAATTTCATATGTTATTTTAGAAGCTCTGATGGTGTAATAATCAATTTCAAAACTAGTGTAGATTCATTTTAGTTTATACAATTTCATACAACTCACTCATGTTTTATTTATGTATTAATTCATTTATTTATTTCGTTGTTTTTATATAGCGGTTTTTCCAGCTCAAGAGCTGCTCGAGGCGCTCTAACCCATCTAACCTATGCGGTTTAATTAAGGCGCCCACTTTCTTGACTTTCTGCTGAATATGAAATGAAAAGTATTAATGCAGTTTTCATGTTGATGATGACGATGGCAATGACGACAAAGTGAATGAAACAATTAGCTTTCTTTACTTCTTCTTTTTCTTCTTCTTCTCCTTCCTTTTCTTCAGGATAGACTACTGGGGATACTCCGCCAGGACGAAAAAAAATATCTCAACAATTTTACTTCTAACGATAGGTGAAATTATAAAAACGCCCAGACCAAGTGCCAAAGCAAAATTAGTAATGATGCAAAATCGATTAGGAAAACTAGAAAACAATTATGAGCGAAATCAAGGATTCTCACCCTCATTGCTGAAGTCGTGTTTCTGCCGCCATTCTAATTTTATTAGACTAAAGTGACATCAAATTAAAATGACGTAACTCGTGATTTAATTACGTCATCTCGCTAGCTGGTTTTGCTCACAAGGGTTTTGGCTCACATCACGGAATTGTATGCCATGGAAGCATGGCTCCAATCTTTCAGCTTATCAGCTCACAGGCTCTGAAGTCTCTTCTTTTGTCTTCGTATACTCGTAGGCCTCCTACATACTATACAAGGTCTAACACTCGCCGACTTCCGTTTCAGCGATTGACCCCCCAAAATATGCTTTTCCTACTTTTTGTTTACACTTCAAACTTAACGGAGGCTGCCGACGAATCACAAACACTCATAGCAACGCATTCGTATCTCTTCAAACGGTTCCCGTGGGGATTCCGGGGGTTTTAGTATACTTTCTGGAAATTTTGTGCTTTAAATTCCCACTGTCACTGTCTTTCTCCTTTGTTCTTTCTCATTCCTACTCTGTTTTATCAATCGACTATACTATCTTCTTCCTTGCTAGACCAATCACCTACCTTTTTTCTTGAAAACTCTTCCGGGACAAAACTCCTCATTTGTGTGTGAGGTCTGTTGGATCAGCTTAGAAATATTGGATGCTTTCTGCCAGGTAGTCACTGGGGCTTCCTATGATGTTATTATTTGGCAATGTATACATTTTATATGTATATCTTTTGTTGATATTTTAAAATAATGTTTATATTCTATTTTGTTTTTGTAAACGGGAGTTCGATAAATTAGAGATAGCCTCAGCGTCACCTGCGTGGGATGTCTATATTGTAAAGTGACCGGCTGGTCGAGTGCCTTCAGTGTTACCACTAGGGTTGTTTCGGCAGATCTTTTATGTGGATCAGGGACAAGTCCTCTTTCAACAAAGTTGTGGTCTTGATATTGTGGTCCTGATTCGGCTCTTTGCAGTCCGCTGGTCCATGTAAGCAATGAATAACTAACTAACTAACTTTAAACTGTGTCACTTTCAAATTCAAAGAAAATTTGTTCCAAAACGAAGTCACAAAGCTAATCCGACACCTGCAACTCAACGATTTTAAACGGATCAGCTCGCTTCAAAATTATCCTGCGAGTTCCTTGGTTCAAATGCTGTCTGGGATACGGTAGGGTTTATTTTATCAACCTAAAACGATTTTTTAATGGGTTGTCTCTTACCGACATTGGTAGACCTAAAGCAATAACCATGTAATGTAATGTAATGTAACCGACATTGGTAGCTTCAGAATGTTGGCTGGTTAGCTTTAGAATGTTGGCTGGTTAGCTTTAGAATGTTGGCTGGTTAGCTTTAGAATGTTGGCTGGTTAGCTTTAGAATGTTGGCTGGTTAGCTTTAGAATGTTGGCTAGTTAGCTTTAGAATGTTGGCTCGTTAGCTTTAGAATGTTGGCTGGTTAGTTTTAGAATGTTGACTGGTTAGTTTTAGAATGTTGACTGGTTAGTTTTAGAATGTTGACTGGTTAGTTTTAGAATGTTGACTGGTTAGTTTTAGAATGTTGACTGGTTAGTTTTAGAATGTTGACTGGTTAGTTTTAGAATGTTGACTGGTTAGTTTTAGAATGTTGACTGGTTAGTTTTAGAATGTTGGCTGGTTAGCTTTAGAATGTTGGCTGGTTAGCTTTAGAATGTTGGCTGGTTAGCTTTAGAATGTTGGCTGGTTAGCTTTAGAATGTTGGCTGGTTAGCTTTAGAATGTTGGCTGGTTAGCTTTAGAATGTTGGCTGGTTAGTTTTAGAATGTTGGCTGGTTAGCTTTAGAATGTTGGCTGGTTAGCTTTAGAATGTTGGCTGGTTAGTTTTAGAATGTTGGCTGGTTAGCTTTAGAATGTTGGCTGGTTAGCTTTAGAATGTTGGCTCGTTAGCTTTAGAATGTTGGCTGGTTAGCTTTAGAATGTTGGCTGGTTAGCTTTAGAATGTTGGCTGGTTAGCTTTAGAATGTTGGCTCGTTAGCTTTAGAATGTTGGCTGGTTAGCTTTAGAATGTTGGCTGGTTAGCTTTAGAATGTTGGCTCGTTAGCTTTAGAATGTTGGCTCGTTAGCTTTAGAATGTTGGCTCGTTAGCTTTAGAATGTTGGCTGGTTAGTTTTAGAATGTTGACTGGTTAGTTTTAGAATGTTGACTGGTTAGTTTTAGAATGTTGACTGGTTAGTTTTAGAATGTTGACTGGTTAGTTTTAGAATGTTGACTGGTTAGTTTTAGAATGTTGACTGGTTAGTTTTAGAATGTTGACTGGTTAGTTTTAGAATGTTGGCTGGTTAGCTTTAGAATGTTGGCTGGTTAGCTTTAGAATGTTGGCTGGTTAGCTTTAGAATGTTGGCTCGTTAGCTTTAGAATGTTGGCTGGTTAGCTTTAGAATGTTGGCTGGTTAGCTTTAGAATGTTGGCTGGTTAGCTTTAGAATGTTGGCTGGTTAGCTTTAGAATGTTGACTGGTTAGCTTCAGAATGTTGACTGGTTAGCTTCAGAATGTTGACTGGTTAGCTTTAGAATGTTGACTGGTTAGCTTCAGAATGTTGACTGGTTAGCTTCAGAATGTTGACTGGTTAGCTTTAGAATGTTGGCTGGTTAGCTTTAGAATGTTGGCTGGTTAGATTTAGAATGTTGACTAGTTAGCTTTAGAATGTGTTAGCTTTAGAATGTTGACTGGTTAGCTTTAGAATGTTGATTGGTTAGCTTTAGAATGTTGACTGGTTAGTTTTAGAATGTTGACTGGTTAGCTTTAGAATGTTGACTGGTTAGATTTAGAATGTTGACTAGTTAGCTTTAGAATGTGTTAGCTTTAGAATGTTGACTGGTTAGCTTTAGAATGTTGACTGGTTAGCTTTAGAATGTTGACTGGTTAGCTTCAGAATGTTGGCTGGCTAATTTCAGAATATTGGATCATGGATGGCTAGCCAACGACTGTAGCTTTTAATGGGCACAAGAACTAGGTAATTTTACACCAAAGAATGTGCGTTGGATCCGGAGATTCCGATGGATAGGCTAAGTTCAAGACTGCCTCGTGGATTCGTGGGTGGTGGGGGTTGGAGGGGCGGAAGAATGTGGGGGGGGGGGAGAGGAAAGGGGGTGGGCATGGGGCGAAGGGGCAGGTATGATGAGAGGGGTGGGGGTGAAAGGCCTGTTCAGTCTCGCCCCCTTTGTAAATAATGTCAATCGTGTGCTAACATGTTTCAAGTGCTTAAAACGCCGTATTGAAGACTGCACAATCTTACATTTTAGAACTAATTTTTGGGAAATTAATTCTCTTTCAAAAAGTTCAGTTCCTTCCCATTACATTTTTGCCATGAAGATGTTTTTTTCTGAGCTCTTCATTCAAGTGTCTTTTCATTTTTGGAAAATCATTCCTTGAAGTTCGCCGTTCTCTATAGGCTTATGTGTCCGGGAACATAAATTGAAATACAATAGATGTGAGATGGTGGCAGATGTATGATAAAATATAATAGACAATGTATGTTCATAGATGCTCGACGATTTGTGACGCTAGACGATGTATGATGCTAGAGGATGTGTATGCTAGATGCTCTATGATGTGTGATGCTAGAGGCAAGACGATGTGTGATGCTAGACGATGAATGATGCTAGATGCAGGACGATGTGTGACGCTAGACGATGTGTGAAGCTAGATGGTGTATAATGCTAGGCGATGTATGGTGCTAAATGATTATGGTGCTAGATGTTAGACGATGTATGAAGTTAGATGCAAGATAGTGTACGATGATATCTATCAATCTATCGATCGATCGATCGATCTATCGATCGATTTGCTACAAGACATTGATTTTGTACTGACTAGGGCATAACCATCAGTGACGTCCTAGGTCACATAACTTAAATCAGATGACTGCATCATTTGGAGCCAATTTTCATCAGCTTACAGTTGCTTTGGTAGCCGTTAGTAGATTTTTGTTGTTGATGACGTGGCCGTCAGCATTTGATTTGTTGTTGGTGATCTTCATCGTCCTCACCTTTTCATCATCTTTTTTTTCTTCTTCTCCATCTTCTTCTTCTTGATAGTGCACTGTACGTGCAGAGTGTGACCCTTCTGTAATGCGTGTGTTTGTCAATTTGAATATTTGGGGGGGGGGGGGATCAGCCCACACACTCTCCCTCACACTGCCCCTCCCTCCCCCTTTCCAATTGTACATACACACACAGACCTACACATTCAGCAACGAAGCAACAAGATATAGAATACATTTTATTTCGAAATGACAATATATACAACCAGCGATAATTGAGTATTTAATTTAACCCGTGTACTATCATATTAACCTTCTCCGGGCTAGCCTTTGGACCACACCCAAACGCCGATGTGGTTCGTTTAGGATCCATACTTTTCACAGAAGGATTTTGGTGATTATTCCTATTCCGACTATGTGGTTCATTTAGGATCCCCACTTTTTTTACATACTGTATAACACAGTTTGGCACGTCGCCATACCCTGATCTCCACCAAAAGCTAATGGACATCATCAACGATCATGGCTTCGAGCAGATGATGATGTTCCCTACAAGGTTTGACAACACGCTCAAAGTGTTGTTAATCAACACCCCAGAACAGTACCTTGACTCTCATACCACACCATCGTGTACGAGAAGTGCGACATCCATGTGCAGAAGAAATGCCAGTGCCCAGGGGTCGAATTCATGGCCGGTTAAATTATAGGCGATGGTTAACGTTACCAACATTGGTTTTGTAACCAACAATGGTATCGTTAACCATCGTTTAGCAGATCGCTATTCATGAGGGAGTGTCTACCCATTGGTACTTAACCAAGGCTATTTTTGGGCTGTGCGGGAATATCCGTAAGGGGGCATAATTCAAGCAGCTGTTTTCCTTCTTTCGTCAACAAAAAGAGATAAATCACTTTTGATCACTTTGTAGTTTGTAATGTTACATTTTGTTTTTAGACTGAGGTGTCAATTTCTGCCGTTTCTGGGTAGTTTGGAACTTGAAATGTTGTCTTTATTTCGTAGGGTTGCATTACCCTACGAGTATAAACTATACAGATACACAATAACCCTACACATCACCAGTCAAAATCCAACAACAATATTTTAATAATAATAATATTAACCCGTTTTATTAATATGACAGATTATTAAAGGTGCCAGAGGCATAAAAACAAAAAGTGAGACACACATGTAAAAGTGGTGACAAAACGCCTTGCCGATCACACAGTTTCAGTCTGTCTACCGCGTTCGTTAACGTGATGATATCATGCCGACGAAAACGAAATTTTGATACCAGTTCCACATCATCAAATTTGTCAAGTGGATTACTTCTGTCGCGAAATACTCTCTCTCTCCTCGGAGCTCGTCTCTGTCGAAGTTGCCACCAAACGATGGCCGCCATTTTTAACCAGTGTTCCATTGGTTATCGGGTGGTCCCCCCTCCGTTACAATAACCATGGTTAGCAACCGTGGTTAACTCTGCTAAGGCCTCATGAATTTAAAATTTCCAGCTTAACCAACGTCGTTAATTTTACCAACATTGGTTAAGCCTTAACCAACGGTCATGAATACCACCCCAGGTCAATCCCCCTATACAACAACGCCGAATGGTAAGATAAAATGTGTGTGTCTTGAATGATCTACAAGGTAGTTTGTGTGTAGTTCAAAATCAGACATTGTTTATTTGTTGTTGTTTTTTTTTTCACCAATCTACATTTTAAAGAAGTGTGCTCTTTTTGTTTGAGGAATACTTCAAATTTGACAGAAAAAATCCCAAGAGTTATGTAGATATTTACAGTTAAATTCTT
Organism: Oncomelania hupensis; assembly: GCA_036898135.1. Classification (NCBI taxonomy): domain Eukaryota; kingdom Metazoa; phylum Mollusca; class Gastropoda; order Littorinimorpha; family Pomatiopsidae; genus Oncomelania; species Oncomelania hupensis. Next base: position 2,205,830 of record CM072519.1, on the reverse strand, counting down.
GTCATCCCTCCGTCTTCAATATCATCATCAGCATCATCATCATCATAATTCCAGAGTTTGGTTATCCAAGGTCTGATTGTTGCGATTGCGACGCAACACCCTGACATAGGCTCTGCAAATAAATAAATAAATAAATATATAAATAAACAGAAAAAATGAATTAATAAAATTAACAAACAATAAAATACATTAATTCATAATTCAATAAATCAAACAAATTAATTTTAACCTCAAATTAATAGTTGAAAATCGAATGAAGTGTATTGAGCACATTTAATTCAGTTTACCTGCAAAAAGAGAGGAACCGTGAATAAGAGTAGTAATAGGAGTGGTAGTTAACAGGGGTAGTAGTAGATATTATTGTAGTAGTAGTTGTTGTCCTGTGGGTTCGGGCACTACATAGAATAGACCCAGCGTTTCCCGGCGTGTCGTAAGAGTCGACTACCAGGGGTGAGGTCAGCACGGCATAACTGGGCGAAAGTCTTCTACACAGAGGAACCTCACATTATTATAGGTTCAACGACCACTTGCTCGGGGTCAAGGCGAGCCACACTATACTCATGGATTTCGGTTGGGGCCAACAGCCTGGAGAGGATTGGGTCCGCCAAGGCTTTCTTGCCTAAGACACACCGTGTCCGTTTTATGAAAAGACCCAATCTCTCCATACAGGATCGGTCGTCGTCCGGGTCACAAAAGACCGCGCGCCTTCCTTTGGCCACCGAGACGTAGGCAAGATCCGCACGAGAAACAACATCGTGGAATGTCAGGACCCTAACTGCGGAGGGAAAATTAGAAGAACTGGACCCCGAGCTGGTCCACTATCGATGGGACGTTTTGGGTATCAGCGAACTTTCTGGAAAGGGTTAGGTGAAACAACGACCGACAAAGACCACAAGCTTTATTTCACCTGGAGAGATGACAGGCACGAACACGGCTTTTTGGTCCAGAAAGACATTCTAGCCACTGTCATGGGTTCCCGCCCAGTCTCCAGTAGACTCATTACCCTCCCGTCTAAGGGCAGCCCCTTTCAACATCACCATCAACCAGGCCTATGCCCAACATCAGACTACGACGACAGCGAAGCCGAGGATTTCTTTCAACATCTACAGGCTGTCCTTGACCAAGTGCCGAGGAAGTAATAGTCATAGTGCAAGGCGACGCGACTTGAATGCCAAGGTTGGCCAAAATACGCACCACAACTGGGGAGACGCATGTGGACCCCACTGCAACAACGAGACAAATGACAGAGGTCTGAGACTCTTGGAGTTTGCCAGATACAACAATCTGATACTGGCAAACACGCTTGGTCCCCGCAAAAGAATTCTGACGATGGACATGGCACAGTCCCAGCGGAAGCATCACAACCAGATTGACTACTTCATTGCCAAGACACGCTTCAGATCAAGCGTCAACATTGGCAAGACAGGCACTTTTTCAGGACCAGACATCGGAAGTGACCACGATCTCGAGATGATGTCCTTCCAGCACCACTTGAAGAGAGTAAACACAGCAAAGTGCATCTGACTGAAGTTCCATCTGGACAAACTGCAAGACTCGGAGGTGGCAGAAATATTTTAGGCCACAGGAAATTTGCACTACTGCTCATTTTTGGGAGCTGGTGAAGTAGATGTTAACGCCATGACCACCACCTTCAACTCATCTGTGACAGATGCCGCCACTGACATCCTTGGCAAGTACCGGCCAAAGAAGAAACCGTGGATCACATCTAAACTTTTGCACCTATGTGACAAACGAAGGGAGATAAAAAGAAAAAGAACACCTCACAGGGAGCGGATGCCTACCGAAAAATCAACAATGACATCCGAAAAGGCATGCGAAAGACAAAGGAGAATTGGATAGAAGAACAATGCCAGGTAATAGATAACAGTTTGAACAAGAACAACAGCAAGAAGGCCTACCAGATTGTGAAGCGGTCGACAAGTGTTAAACAGCCCAACGTCTCCACGATCCAAAGCAAGTCTAGCATATGCCTAACAGAAGAACAAGAAGTCTTGGATAGATGAACAGAACACTGCTCTGTTCTTTACAACCACACAACAAACGGAAACCCTTCAGTTCTAGAATGTCCCCAGAACAGAGAAGAAGAATTGTCCGAGAATACGTTGGCCCAGCAGTGCAATCGCTGAAGAAGGGGAAGTCAGCGGGAGTGGACAACATACCTACAAAATTGCTTCAAGCAGGAGGAGAAGCGATGGTCGACTCCCTCACCATTATCTGTAACAAGATCTGACAGAGAGAGAGTGGCCTACACCATAGACCCAGTCGCTTGTCATCACTCTTCCCAAAAAGGATAACCTTTAGCAGTGTCAAAATTACCGCACCTCATTAGCCATCCCCGCAAAGTCCCCCTAAAAATAATACTCAACAAGTTGAAACCCCGAGCTGAACAAATCATAGCTGAAGAACAAGCAGGAATCATGGAAGGGCGAAGTACCACTGAGCAGATTTTCATCCTCAGAATTAACTGCGGGAAATAAATACAGCACAAGCAATATCTATATCATGTGTTTGTAGACTTCAAGAAAGCGTTTGACCGAGTCTGGCATGTGGCTCTGTGGGCAACATTGAGAGTATACTAAATCAGCCCTAACATTATTGAGATCATCAAAAGCCTGTATGACAAGGCTACCTATGCAGTCATGCACAACAGCGCCATCGGGAAGTGGTTCAGAACAACAATCGGCGTGTGTCAAAGATGCCTTCTCTCTCCAACACTCTTCAACATCTTCCTGGAGCGCATCATGTCAGACGCCTTTGCAGATCACGAAAACGCAGTCAGCATAGGTGGTAGAGCAATCTTCAAACTCCATTTTGCGGATGACATTGACGGATTGGCTGGAAGGAACAAAAACTTTAGCAGCTAGTACAGAGGCTTGACGCCACCTCCAGAGCCTTTGGAATGGAAATAAGTGTACAGAAGATCAAAATGACCACCAACAACACCAGTGACATCAATACGAACATAAAAGTCCAAGGCCAATCTCTCAACACCATGGATAGCTTCAAATATTTAGGAGCCATTGTATCAGACAATGCGTCCGACAGGAAGTCCTCTTTAGGATGGTACAAACAACTGCTGCCCTGACAAGGTTGAATCACATTTGGAAAGACAGAACCATCAGTTACACTTATTCTTTATCTTCTTAAACGCTTGCAAAACATGGACCGTCACATCAGACCTACAACGAAGAATACAAAGCATGGTAATGAGGCGCTACAGAAGACTCCTGGGCATTCCTATACACAGCACATCACCAACGACGAAGTCCGACAGACCATCACACAAGCCATTGGACAACACGATGACCTGCTCACACATGTAGAAACGGAAACTCCGATGGTATGGTCACGTCACCAGAGCATCAGGCCTTGTAACGACCATCTGCAACGCACTGTGCAAGGAGGCAGAATGAGATAGAAACAGAAAAAGAGGCTGGAGAACAATATTCGAGAATGGACTGGCTTGAAACTGAGCGAAGCCATGAGTGTTGCTGAGGACAAAGATGGAGTACGCTGGTTAAACGATCATCTGTGGTGCCCCAAAGACTTTTGAGTTTATGGGTTTGGATAGTATAGGTAGTCGTATTATGTTAATAATAATAGAATTAGAAATGGAAGTAGCAATATTGAAATTGGTCATAATTATTTCCAAACAACAAATCTCTGATTTGTCCGACCAATCTCTCGCCGAATGAGTAGGGGAGGCTACTTGCTTCCCGCTAGGAGAGAGAATATTATTATTGACGTATTTATCTCGCTTGCGTACTCCTGATCCCAGAAAGGTTGAACACATTTTATTACTAGCGTGTTTACACAATTGGTTGACTAGTTCACTGATTTCCATCATTTAATCAATGATTCATTAATTAAATAATATTTACGGAAGGAAGTACATGGATAGTGGAGAGAGAGAGAGAGAGAGAGAGAGAGAGAGAGAGAGAGAGAGAGAGAGAGAGAGAGAGAGAGAGAGAGAAGACAACGACAAAGATGATAAAAGAAGATAACGATAATTAAAAAAAGATTTATAGAAAATTTTAAGACGGTAAAAATGACGAAGAGCTTGTTTAAGTCATCAGGATTCTGTTGTTTGTTGCTGACGACATTGACGATGACGACGACGACGACGACGACGATGATGACAACCATACGATGATGGTGATGTCTTACATCATAAAGAGAATGGCCACAGCTACCAAAGAAACGGCCATCAAATACACCGCAGACCCCCTCATCCAAGTAACGGTTTGGGAATACACGTAGTTAAACATAGTGCTTCCTGACGCCACGCTCAGGGTTTCCAGAACGGCTATCCCTGCCAGAACAGACCCTGAAATAATACAATACAAAATACAATACAATAAGCCTACAATACAAGACAATACCGTACAATACAATACAACCTCTTTTGTCTGATAAAAAACCTGAAAATTTCCTTTGGCTCTCTCTCCGTCCATACAAACAGCAATCTTGAAACAGACTGACACACATGCAGTAATATGTAAGAAAGTTGTGCATAAGCAATTACATCATAACAAATGTTCACAACAGAGGCCTCCCTTTTAAAACACACGCACACACACACACACAAACACCCAAACACACACACACGCATACTTGTTTTCACCGTGTTAATTATGACTTTCCTGAAACGCCACATACGTTGTGTTGACAATGGGTCATATTACGTTCCCCCTGTTAAGTACTTTTAAGTGTTCTAACATTAACCCTAACCCTTACCCTAACCCTAACACAGCTCTAACCCTAACGGATCATTGGTTTGGCGTCAAAACAAGTAGGACTTTCAAAACAAGTTATGTAGATGTTCTCTGGTTTGTCCAGATAACACCGTGTAAACAAGTACACACACACCCACACACACACACACACACACACACACACACACACACACACACACACACACAGAGCCCCAAAGCAAGGGCAAGTCACCCTAGAAATCAAGCCACGAACCTCCTCTAACCCCACCCCTACCCTTACCAAGGTTAACGCCTAGTTGACTATTTAAAACTCCTGCAATCAGGAAGTCGGATTTCCATTCCTGTTTAAAGATAGCGAAGCGGTAACTCCAACGTTCAGAAAATAGAGAAAAAGTAAGAGCGGTGGGAGAGAGAGAGAGGGGGGGGGGTGAGGGGGGGGGGGCTGGTCTGGTAGTCGGTGTGTGTGAAAGATTCATATTTAGGGCTCTCTTTACAATTTGAAAAGTCCATGAAAGAGGAAGTAAGCAAAGTACTTTTTTCCCATTACAATGCTGACAGCTTACATTGCTAGAGAATTGTAATTGTAATGTGTAGTAGCGGTGAAGCCTTTTTTTTTTAAATTACTCCCACAGGCACACAACGTGATTTTTATTTAAAAAATATATATTTAATCGTTTTTCCAGTTCAGAGCAAGTCAAGGCGCTGGTCCATAGGATCTAACGCGAACGGGAAACTATATGGAATAATTAATTTTCCTTTCGCAGATTTACAACACAACGTTTAGTCAATGCTGCTTTGGTCGCAGTTCCCGGATAAAGTGATATTTTACTTAGTTAGTCATTGTTTATAGTGTCCAGCGGACTGCAGAGAGCCGAATCAGGACCACAACTTGGTTAAAAGAGGAATTACCTCTCACCCCCTCCCCTCCCCCTTCCCCGATCCGCATAAAAGATCTGCTGAAACAACCCTAAAGGTAACTCTGAATGCACTCCACCAGCCGGTCACTTAACAAGGGATCCCTTGCAAGAGACGCTGAGGCTGTAATCTAATTTATCGAACACCCGGTTACAAAAACACAAAATAGAATATAACATCATTATAAAATATAAACAAAACACATAAGATATAAAATGTCTACATTGCTAAATAATAATACCATAGAAAGCCTTAGTAACCATTTCACAGCGTCCAACATCGCCAAGCTGACCCAACAGACCCCTCATACAAATGAGGAATTTAGGGAGAGTTTTCCAGAAAAAATTTAGGTGACTGGTCTAGTGAAGAAGATTGTAGATTGATAGAACAGATTAGAAAAAAGAGAAAGAACAAATGAGAATGACAAACACAGTGGTAATTTAAAGCACTAAATTTCCACCAAGTGGGGATACTATTTATACAGAAAACCCCGGCTCCCCTACGCGGGAAATAAAGTAATATGAAAGCTCGCTTCTAATTGTCTATTTATATTATCTTCAGTTACGTGTTCCAATGTGTTGGAGGTTTTTATCATAATATATTCGTGTGCTGCGTACAGTTGTCATTGTTATGCTTGAGAACAACAAAGATCTGTATATATGTATCTGAATCTTATCTGCCAATAGCCTATGACGTATTACCCCCATAATCTAATATAATACGCTGCACAGTACTCTATACGTTCGCTGTGAAATGTCTATGGAGGTGTAGTTTCGAATGATACAGGTACCGGTAATATGTCATGTGTGAATAACCTGTCACGTTGCCTAGTTTCGATCGTACGGAACAAAACCTCGGCAGTATTTATGGCCTTGGATGCAGACAGTGTAACTTTCAGAACTACCAAACTGATTTATGTCCGTCTTCTTTTGGCGATCTCCCTGCCTTTACATCGCTTGCTGGTGTGTATATAAGAGCGCGTGTAATGTAGAGAGTGTTGTGGTCCCCTATACGCCATGTGTCCGGGGACGTTAATCTACGCAAGAAGAAGAAGAGAGTGTTCTCATATAGAAATTTAAAAAAAAAACTTCCTGGTTTTACCCAGCATGTAATGTCTGATGTGTGTGTAACAGCGCGTGAAACGTGAGACGGCGTTGCGATATGGACATAACTTCCTGCGTTCACACCCCTTATGCTCGATGGTGAATGTGAGTTTGTAAGGGATACATGTAGGAATCTATGTGTCACAAGTGAGCGCATTTCCCGCGAACGCAGTTCAGTCGTGCAATGTCTGCCTGGCCCCGATGACCCAGATTCTAATCCATTGTTTAGAGACTGCATTTTCATTGTTTAGTGGATTCGCATAATTATACAAGTCCTATTCCTAGATCCAGTGAGGTTGCGTGCAGTGATCAAGAAAATTGGAAACTCGTGATTTTACGCTGTTTTGCGATTTAAAATGGGGCAAATGCTTAATTTCACTCTACTTTCATGTGTGTGTGTGTGTGTGTGTGTGCGTGTGTGTTCGCGCGGGTGCGTATTTGTGAGTGAGTGTGTGTGTGTGAATGAGCGCGCGCGCGTGTGTGTGTGTGCGTGTGCGTGTGTTTAGTCCTTTCCGCATTCAATTTTTTCTCCTCATCCTTCATCTTCTTCTTCTTCTTCTCTTCCTCTCTCTTTCGTTTTCAGTACATAATAATAATAATAATAATAATAATAATAATAATAATAATAATAATAATAATAATAATAATAATAACGGATTTTTATATAGCGGGTACTCCAGCCTATGACCAGACTCACCACGCTTTACATAATCATTACATACATTATTGCATATTCCGTAAACACACAGACGCACACAAACATACACAAACACACACACACCCACACACACACTCTCACACACACACTGAATCATTCAGCCTATCAACTAATCAATCAGTCAATACCTTTCTTGCCTGACGGCACTCGCTGCGACATCAACGATTTGATGACGATGAAAGTCAGCCCAGAGGCCATCCCCGCAGTCGCCGCTGATTTGACAGCAACCATAATAAGTGATGAGTTTATTATGCATATAAGTAACCATCACTCTTAAAAGCAGAATTGGTTAAAAGAGCGCCAACATCACGCACTTCAGTGTCATCGTCGCTTTTCACAGGCACATTAAGTGTTGTTGCCTCAGCGGGGGAAAATGCTAAACGTACAATTTTTTTTAATATAAATCCCTACATGCATGTGTTTATGCTGCTAGTAACAGCATCAAGGTTGAATCTAAACATAGCACCGCTGCGAATGTGTGTATCGTGGTCACGCTTGTTTGTGTACATAACATTAGAAGCGTAAGGCCTAACAGTGAAATGTTACTGGTCGGTTTGGGCAAGAATTGTCCGTGATAACATCTTTCAAAGTGACTACAGTGCAATTTGCCAAGTACACTCATGGTCACATAGACAAAACAGCCTTGAGACGCTGTCCCTTAAAGCACGATCAGACTTGAAATAGAGAGAGATAGAGCAAAACTGATTTCATCAGAAAACTGGTTTTATTCAGACTCAAAATGTACACTTCTTGAAGCTGGCTCTGAGAAAATGGACGGTCCTAAAGCCTGCCTAATCCCTTTATTATCATGATCTTGATTACCATCATCATCGTCATTATTATTTATTATCATCATCATCATCCTACGTTTTGTTCACAGACCTGCATACAACATCCAATCCTGGTCAGCGAGAGCGTTGAGGATGAGGCGAGCACCCAGGGACACGAACCCGAGGAGCCCGAGCCATTCCTCTCCTATTCCTAGGCATGCCCCCACCTTCAAGACCACCACGGGAACAACGAAAACTGCCACACCTCGCAACGCAAGGTAGGTCCCTGTTATGAGAACAATAATCACACACTAGACCTCGGTTTATACTCTCACCCGAAGGCGCACAGTAGGTTTATTCCAGAGATTTTTCCCTCGATAATGTGGATTACGCCAAAATAAGAACAAATGTCTGTTTACGGTATCCCGACCGACCCTAACTTGTTGGCCCGACCTTAAACATTTTTGGGGGATCGTCTGGGGAAAAAAAAGAAAAAAAAAGCCCCCCAAAATTGAATTTAAATAGAGCTGTTTGCGCTCAACCATTGAACAGATAGAAGAACAAAATAAATGAAATGCCTACCTACCGACCCTATTTTATTTCTCCCTATGTTACCTTAAACAAACCTTCTGCTTCTTTGTTTTTTCTTTTTTTCTTTTTTTTTTGTTAGTAGTAATAAAACATTTTGTCCTTAATTAATTCTTCTATGATCATATTGTCGACCGTTTCTGAGGCGGTCAAGATAGCCTTGAGGTGGCACATGAGCCATGTTTTTTTGTGTCTCACCTACCTCGTGACCACTGAAGACGCTCCCAGAGTAGAAACAGCTGCCTGGTCAGGATAGCTAACAAATACAATTGGGACCTATTTTCAAAACCGTAGTTGACACTAGTAAAGAGAGTGGCACTGCGAATAGTTCTGGTTTTTGAGTGGTGGTGAACTGCTGCACAATCTCTTCAACCATTTATTGATTATACTTCAACTACTTCGGATTCTGCTAGTAGCAATGCCATGAAGCCTTAATTTAGGATTCACACACGTGCAATTAAAATAGTTATTCTTAACAACAAAATCTCTCTGAATGATGATAAACAGATCAACATACTACCTCTTGCCAACAGATTAAAATTTAATTACGGAATTTTCATGCGCAAGATCTTTTCTGGTAATACTATCTTACTTTCTCTTTTTTCTAGAAAACTGTCAGATTTTCTACCAAACTAAATATCCCATTTCCAAGAATTGATCTGTTTAAAACCAGTCTGTCATATTCAGGTTCCAATTTATGGAATAACTTTCCAGAAGTTCTCCGCAGTGCAGTCACTAAATACGCATCCTTTAAAACCATTTTTTACAGCACATTAAAATTAGTTAATTAGCTACTTAGCAAGAATTGTACGTTCGTAACTTTAATTAAATTTTTTTACTTAAGTTGTGTTTGTGTGTGTGTGTGTGTGTTTGTGTGCGTGGGGAGTGGGGGGGGGGGGAGGCAGGATGTAAAAAGGCACACCCAGTGCTTAATCTTTCACACTTGTTAAGTAAAATTGTTATCTTATCTTATCTTGATGTTCACACTGCAGCTGCTCTGTCCTAAACCTTACTTAAGGTTGGCATCTATCGAGTAACATTTAAACACCATTTGTTCTTTTTTCACACTTTATTTTATGATCATATTTGTATCCAGTGTAACAGTTTGAAATTAAATGACCTCAGGTTCTCCTTTAAAAAGAGTTCGTAAAGGACCATAATACTAAACTACTGAAATGGCTCTCAACTTTGATTATTTAGAACAAAACTAACTAACTAACTAACTAACTAACTAACTAACTAAATGTGGCGGACTTACCGATGGTGTGGGAGGGCCAGCAGAATGGGCGGTTGATGAAGTACAGAATGTCCACTCCCCCAATGCCCAGGTAAGGCAGAGCTACGAAAAAAGCGGCCACAATGCACAGCCAGTACTCCAGTCTTCTGTCATCAGGAACACTCTCGTTCACTCTTCTGTCTTCTGTAGCGCTCCTCCTGTCTTCTGTAGCGTTTATTCCTCTGTCTGCTGCGCGTTCCATTCTGTCTTCTAGGGTGTTCATGCTTCCTTCTTCTGTGGCATTCATTCTTCTGTCTTCTGTCAATCCTTGGTTAACTCTTCTGATCCCTGTAGCACTTCTGTGTTGTGGAACAGTCTGGATCATTCTTCTGTCTGCGTCGTTCATTGTTCTGCCTTCTGTAGAGTGTATTGGTCTGTTTTCGGTATTGTTCAATCTTCTGTCTTCTGTAGCCCCATACTTGCCAATGCTTCGTCCACGTACGGTTGAACCTGGTGTTGCTGATGTTGATTCTGCTGGTGCTGTGGAGGCTGAGGATTTTACTCTTGTTGATTTTGTTTCTGCACCTCCCGGTGCCGTTCTTGCTGCCGCTGCTGATGTTACTCCTGCTGGCGCTATTTCTACTGCTAAACCCCTGCTCTCAGGAGATACTGGGGTCCTACTTGGAATATTCACAGAAACCTTAGGCTTGACAACCAAGAACGCAAACATTTTCTTTAAAGCGTGGATAGGGGAAGGCAACGCTTTTTCAGAAGCAGATTGGAAATTAGAACAGGGATGACTTGAAAGTAAAGCTGTTTCAGCAGTAGATATTGGTGTGGTTGTAGGAACCGACTGATGAGCTACTGTCGACAAAGGAGCAAGCCCGGTTTCACATCTTCTACTCCTATTATTAGGATCCGAATCATCTCCACGAGTATTCTCAGATAGTGTTTCAACTATTTCTCCACTGCAAGCAATAGAATTTGCATTGTCTGCAGCGGGATCCCAGCTTTTCTCATCATCAGATTCACTGTCTTCAGCTAAAGAACGCAAGTCTTCCAACTCTTCAGATCTTGTCCCACTTCTGCTGTGATCATCTGTAGAAATCACGGTTCTAAAATCACGTGAATTCACGGTATTTGCAGAATTCGATTCGTGCTTGAATCTAGATTTCACAACACCTGAACAAAAAATGGCGGTTCTCTCGGCGCCGTCAGGAGCTTCCATTTCTGGTGCACCCACACGAGAATTCATACAACAACCTGCATAATTTGATCCGTCAAAATCCCTGCTGTGGTCATGGGAGTTAGAAACCTCGATTCCAGAATCACGCGAATTTACATCAGAAGAATCTAAAATATTACGTCGCTCGCAAGTAACTTCGTTGATAATGGCGATTACTCTTGAAGGTCCGCTAACTGCCGAATGTAATTCCTTGGTACGTCTGCTATGATTAGGCCTAGAATTTACAAACCCGTTATGTGAACTTTGACCTCTCTCATCAGCATTTTCGTTTCCAGTGGGCACATGTCTTGATTGTCCACCATCTGATTGGCCACTTGCACTACCTTCCTTGGGATTAGATCTGGGAATCTTGGCGCTTGCATGTGAAATCTCGCCTCTGTTGTCATCTGTGAGTTGGTGTACAGTGGGTGCAGCTACTGATTCACCAGCATCTTCTCTTGTCCTTTCACTAGTGCGCCTTGAGTTGGTCTCAGGCAGAAAGAACATGGTGAATAGCGCTGTGAAAGAGAGGAGAACGGTGACGGTCAAGAAAGGAAGGACGAAGCCCAGGATCTGAACAAAATAGCCCCCAGCCTGCAGTCCCACGATATTGGCCACCACAGACCCCACTCCTGACAGAGCCAGACCTAAAGTCCGTGTACCTGTGATAATAATAATAATAATAATAATAATAATAATAATAATAATAATAATAATAATAATAATAATAAGGATGATGATGATGACGATGATGTTGATGATGATGATAGGATCAATTTGATAACAACCTCATGTAACATTTCCAAGAAATGGATTACCTATAGAAAAAAAAAAATCATTTGTTTTTTTTAACGCGTATTGTAGGGTTAGTTGTTGTTGATATGCTTTGACATAGTCTAGTCTTGAACCAGCTCAACAGCTGCTGCTCAAGGCGGTGGCCACGATGGGAGGTAACTCAAGCTGCCCGAGGCACTCATTTGGCGCCTTTGTGCGTACCGTCTAACCAGACTTGGTCTCTAACCAGACTTGGTCTCTAACCAGACTTGGTCTCTAACCAGACTTGGTCTCTAACCATGCTCTAACCAGACATGGTCTCTAACCAGACTTGGTCTCTAACCATGCTCTAACCAGACATGGTCTCTAACCAGACATGGTCTCTAACCAGACATGGTCTCTAACCAGACATGGTCTCTAACCATGCTCTAACCAGACATGGTCTCTAACCAGACATGGTCTCTAACCAGACATGGTCTCTAACCAGACATGATCTCTAACCAAACATGGTCTCTAACCAAACATGGTCTCTAACCAGACATGGTCTCTAACCAGACATGGTCTCTAACCAGACATGATCTCTAACCAAACATGGTCTCTAACCAAACATGGTCTCTAACCAGACATGGTCTCTAACCAAACATGGTCTCTAACCAGACATGGTCTCTAACCAGACATGGTCTCTAACCAGAGAACTTAACTACAAAAAAGGTTTAGCGGGCATGTTTGGTATAATTCAAGTTCTGTGGTCTAACTCGAGCCGCCTGCAGCGCCAGCTTGCTGCTTGGTTATAATACGCACAGTCTACCGCCTCGGACTCCCACAATCAATCCAACAGACATTTGGCCGCCATCGGGCTCTTACTACTGTTATACAGACAAGACCGTCGGTCCGAAAGCGACGCTGACCTCAAAGGCTGTTGAGGACTGACACACGCCGACACAGGGCCTATGCTTGCTAGAGTCAATAAAGGTCGCCTATTGAGTGGAAACGGACCATTTGATGGTTCTCCAGTAGTGCAAGAGGCACGCTGCGTAGCAGAACACCGCCGAGGCTGACGTCGCCACTCCACCATGATGGAGCCGTCAGCCTCGGCCGTCTGTGCTACACGTGCAGAGAGGGTGACTGACCGGTGGGAGGCGTGCAGTCTGCAGTGTAGGCGTTGGCAGCCAGTGCAAGGAGGAAGGGACCCCCGCACGCCCCGTCCATTCCGTAGGCCAGGAGGAACCAGCGAAGGTCAAGGTTAAAGTAGGACACCAACGTTGCGCACACGCTCATGCACAGAAACCCCGTCAGGTCCAGTAGGAACAGGAAGCGGCGACCCACGTGATCACTTACGCGGAGAAAACAAACAAAAAAACAAAATGTTAACCTTCGCAACACGTTGTGGGTAGAACACTTCACAGTGCGTCACATTTTTTTTCAGTAAATTCCTTATTTGTTGGGATATTTTGCTCAAACCTATATCTATGCCCTAAGAATAACACAATGAACACACGTGTGCAGTTTAAATACTAAGCATAGTTTACTTCCATAAAAAGTTCTTAAGGTGTAGAATTGTGTATCCTTATTTACAGGTCGTGGGCAGAAAACGACCCATATCATGCACTATCCTATCCTATCCTGTCCCATAACCCGAAGGTCGTAGGGGCACCACAGATGATCGCTTAACCAGCATACTCCATCTTTCTCTGTCCTCAGCAGCCCTCATGGCTTCGCTCAGTGTCAAACCAGTCCATTCTCGAATGTTGTCCTCCCACCTCTTTTTCGGTCTCCCCCTTCTTCTACCTCCTTGCACTGTGCCTTGCAGAATGGTCTTTGCAAGGCCTGATGATCTGGTGACGTGGCCATACCATCGGAGTTTCCGTTTCTTCACCACTGTGAGCAGGTCATCGTGTTGTCCAATGGCTTGTGTGATGGTCTGTCGGACTTCAATGTTGGTGATGTGTTGGGTATAGGAAATGCACAGAAGTCTTCTGTAGCACCTCATCTCCATGCTTTGTATTATTCGTTGGAGATCTGCTGTGAGGGTCCATGCTTCGCAAGCATATAGGAAGATGGAGATGACCAGAGAGCGCAGCAGTCTTACTTTGGAATGTAGACTGATGGTTCTGTCTTTCCAAATGGGCTTCAACCTTGTCAGGGCAGCAGTTGTTTGTGCGATCCTGGAGAGGACTTCCTGTCGAGACCCATTGTCTGACACAATGGCTCCTAAATATTTGAAGCTGTGCACTGTGTTGAGGGATTGGCCTTGTACTTTGATGTCCGTGTTGATGCCATTGGTGTTGTTGGTCATCATTTTGGTCTTCTCTGCACTTATTTCCATTCCATAAGCTCTGGAGGTGGTGTCAAGCCTCTGTACAAGCTGTTCAAGTTCTTGTTCCTCTCCAGCCAATCCATCAATATCATCCGCAAAACGAAGATTGGAGATTGCTCTGCCCCTATGCTAACTGTGCCTTCGTGATCTGCAAGAGCATCTGACATGATGCGCTCTAGGAAGATGTTGAAGAGTGTTGGAGAGAGTAGGCATCCTTGACGCACACCGATTGTTGTTCTGAACCAGTTCCCGATGACGCTGTTATGGAGGACTGCACTGGTAGCCTTGTCATACAGGCTTTTGATGACTTCTATAATTTTAGGGCTGATGTTGTAAACTTTCATGGTTGCCCATAGAGCTGCATGCCAGACTCGGTCAAATGCCTTCTTGAAGTCTATGAACACATGATATAGATGTTGTTGGTGCTGTAGGTATTTCTCACAGATTATTCTGAGGTTGAAAATCTGTTCAGTGGTACTTCGCCCTGCCATGAATCCTGCTTGTTCTTCAGCTATGATTTGTTCAGCTTGTGGTTTCAACCTGTTGAGTATTATTTTCAGGAGGACCTTGCTGGGATGGCTGATGAGGCTGATGGTGCGGTAATTTTCACACTCCTGAAGGTTACCTTTTTTGGGAAGAGTGATGACAAGCGACTGGGTCCATGGTGTAGGCCATTCCCCACTCTGCCAGATCTTGTTACAGATAATGGTGAGAGCATCAGTCATCGCTTCTCCTCCTGCTTGTAGCAGTTCCGCTGGTATGTTGTCCACTCCCGCTGACTTCCCTTTCTTCAGCGATTGCACTGCTGCCTCAACTTCTTCCCGGAGAATTGGGAGGATTTCTTCTTCTTCTCTGCTCTCGGGACATGCTAGAACTGATGGGTCTCCATTTGGTGTATGGTTGTAAAGGTCAGAGCAGTACTCTGTCCATCTGTCCAAGACTTCTTGTTCTTCTGTAAGGCAAATGCCAGACTTGCTTTGGATAGTGGAGACTTTGGGCTGTTTAACACTTGTCAGCCGCTTCACCGTCTGGTAGGCCTTCTTGCTGTTGTTCTTGTTCAGATTGTTCTCTATTTCCTGGCATTGATCTTCTATCCAGTTCTCCTTTGCTGTGCGCATGCCTTTTCGGATGTCATTGTTGATTTTTCGGTAGACATCAGCTCCCTGTGAGGTGTTCTTTTTCTTTTTTAACTCTCTTCGTTTATCACACAGATCCAAAAGTTCAGGTGTGATCCACGGCTTCTTCTTTGGTCGGTGCTTGCCAAGGATCTCAGTGGCGGCATCTGTTACAGCTGAGTTGAAGGTATTGGTCATGGTGTTGACATCTACTTCGCCTGCCCCCAAAATAAGCAGTGGTGCAAATTTCCCTCCAATTGTGGCCTGAAATATTTTTGCCACCTCCGGGTCTTGCAGTTTGTCCAGGTCGAACTTCAGCCTAGTGCACTTTGCTGTATTTACTCTCTTCAAATGGAGCCGGAAAGACATCATCACGAGATCGTGGTCACTTCCAATGTCTGCTCCTGGAAAAGTGCGTGTCCTGCCAATGTTGATGCTTGATCTGAAGCGTTTCTTGACCATGATGTAGTCGATCTGGTTGTGATGTTCCCCGCCGGGACTGTGCCATGTCCATCGTCTGGATTTTTTGTGGAGACCAAGCGTGTTTGCCAGTACCAGATTGTTGTATCTGGCAAACTCCAATAGCCTCAGACCCCTGTCATTTGTCTCGTTGTTGCAGTGGGGTCCGCATGTGTCTCCCCAGTTGTGGTGCGCATCTTGGCCAACCTTGGCATTCCAGTCGCCTTGCACTATGACTATGTCCTTCTTCGGCACTTGGTCAAGGACCGCCTGTATATTTTCATAAAAATCCTCCACTTCGCTGTCTTCATAGTCTGATGTTGGGGCATAGGCCTGGATGATGGTAATGTTGAAAGGGGTTGCTCTCAGACGGATGGTAATGAGTCTACTGGAGACTGGGCGGCAACCCATGACAGTGGCTAGAATGTTCTTGTGGACCAAGAATCCAACGCCGTGTTCGTGCCTGTCATCTCTACCGCTGAAATAGAGCTTGTGGCCTTTGTCAGTCGTTGTTTCACCTAGGCCTTTCCAGCGCAGTTCGCTGATACCTAGAACGTTCCATCGATAGTGGTCCAGCTCGTGGGCCAGTTCTTCTAATTTTCCTTCCGCAGTTAGGGTCCTGACATTCCAGGTTCCTATGACGATGTTGTTTCTCGTGCGGATCTTGCTAATTTGTCCATCAGTAGCATACTTTTCACCTCCGTCCTGGTGGCCAACGGAAAGCGCGGTCCTTGTGTAGCCGGGCGACGACCGATCCGGCATGGAATTAGTGGATAGCCTCATCATGTGTTGTGTCTTGGGCAAAAAAAAGACCTGGCAGGGCCCAATCCTCTCCAGGCTGTTGGCCACAGCCGAAATCCACGAATACAGTGTGGCTCGCCTTGGCCATGAGCACGTGGTCGTTGAACCTGTAGTAACGTGAGGTTCCTCCGCCCTGGCCGGTGACTTCTGTGTAGAAGACTTTCGCCCAGTGATGCCGTGCTAACATCACCCCTGTTAGTCGCCTCTTACGACACGCCGGGAAACGTTGGGTCTATTCTATTTGCCCGAACCCACAGAGCTACATGCATATCATGCACAGAAGAGAATATTTACATTAGCACGTCGTGTGTACAAAACTTCGCATTTACATTTTGATGCAAATATTCCGCAATTCATAATTATCACCAAGATGGAAGACACTAAGACAGCGTTTGCCAAGGGAGGATAAGCATTGTGTGTGTGTGCGCGCCAATGACACCAGAAAAGGCATGGGCACAACAAAGGAGAACTGGGTAGAAGAGCAATGCTAGGAAATAGAGAACAGTCCGAACAAGAACAACAGCAAGAAGGCCTACCAGACTGTGAAGCGGCTGACAACTGTTAAACAGCCAAAGGTCTCCAGGACCCAAAGCAAGTCTGGCATATGCTTTACAGAAAAACAAGAAATCTTGGATAGATTAGATGGACAGAGTACTGCTCTGACCTTTACAACCACACACCAAACTGAGACCCATCAGCTCTAATACCCCCTCTCCCCTCCCCCTCCCCCACCCCGCTCACCGAACAGAGAAGATGAAGAATTCCTCCCAATTCTCGGAGAAGAAGTTAAGGCAGCAGTGCAATCGCTGAAAAAGGGGAAGCCAGCGGGAGTGGACAACATACCCGCGGATTTGCTTCAAGCACGAGAAGCGATGATTGACGCCCTCACCATTATCTGTAACAAGATCTGGCAAAGTGGGGAGTGGCCTACACCATGGACAAAGTCACTTGTCATCACTCTTCCCAAAACAGTTAACCTTCAGGAGTGTGAAAATTACCGCACCATCAGCCTCATCAGCCGTCCCAGCAAGGTCCTCCTGAAAATAATACTCAACAGGTTGAAACTCCAAGCTGAACAAATTATATCTGAAGGACAAGCAGAAGCAGGACTTAGGGCAGGGAGAAATACCACTGAACAGATATTCAACCTCAGAATAATCTGCGAGAAATACCTACAGCGCCAACAACATCTATATCATGTGTTTGTAAACTTCAAGAAAGCGTTTGATCGAGTCTGGCATTCAGCTCTGGGTGCAACAATGAGAGTGTACAAGTACAACATCAGCCCTAAATTATTGAAGTCATCAAAAGCCTGCATGACTAGGCTACCAGTGCAGTCCTCCACAACAGCGCCATAGAGAACTTGTTCAGAACAACAATCGGTGTGCGTCAAAGCCTATTCTCTCCAACACTCTTCAACATCTTCCTAAAACGCATCATGTCAGATGCCCTTGCAGATCACGAAGGCAAAATAAGCGTGAGCGGTAGAGCAATATCCAACCTCCATTTCTCGGATGATATTGATGGATTGGCTGGAGAGGAACAAGAACTTGAACAGCCGGTACAGAGGCTTGACATTACCTCCAGAGCCTATGGAATGGAAATAAATGCAGAGAAGACCAAATTGATGACCAACAACACCAATAGCATCAACTTGGACATGGACTTGGACATCAACACAGCGCATAGCTTCAGATATTTAGGAGCCATCCTCTCCAGGATCGCACAAATAATTGCGGCCCTGACAAGGTTGAAGCCCATTTGGAAAGATAGGACCATTAGTCTGCATTCCAAGATAAGGCTGCTGCGTTCCCTTGTCATCTCCATCTTCCTATACGCTTCCTATACGCTTGCGAAACATGGACCCTCACAGCAGATCTACAAACGAAGAATACAAAGCATGGAGATGAGGTGCTACAGAAGACTTCTGGGCATTTCCTATACCCAGCTCATCACCAACGACGAAGTCCGACAGACCATCGTACAGGGCAATAGACAACACGACGACCTGTTCACAGTGGTGAAGAAAAAGAACTCCGATGGTATCGCCACGTCACCAGAGCATCAGGCCTTGCAAAGAGGTGCAAGGAGGCGGAAGAAGAGGGAGACAGAAAAAGAGGTGGGAGGACAACATTCGAGAATGGACTGGTTTGACAATGAACGAAGCCATGGGGGTTGCTGAGTTAACAGAGAAAGATGGAGTACGCTGGTTAAACGATCATCTGTGGCGGTTAAACGATTATCTGTGGTGCTCCAACGACCCTTGAGGATAGGATAGGATATGGGGATAGGATAGGACAGAGGCCTTCAGTTATTATATGGAGACAGAGATGGGGAGAGAGAGAGAGAGAGAGAACGAGAGAGAGAGAGAGAGAGAGAGAGAGAGAGAGAGAGAGAGAGAGAGAGAGAGAGAGAGAACATAATAATCCCTACCAGATGACCTTAATTAAAACTATTACAAAAATTAAATCCCCTCTCCCCATCCCCCTTTCCATCTCGCTATTCTCGATTGCTTGCGTATATTTAGTCAATATTAACAAAACTTGCCAATATTGAACTCAAGACTTCTGAACCAAAGCACGTTAACAAATATAGCCCCAACCATAATTTCCTAGGTCGGGCGTCAGTCTGCTTTGTCGACGCGGGGCGATTATTACATGATTTCTTCCACTGCGCTCCTTCTTGCTCATTATTAGATTGTTTTGTAAGATTTGAACCATTTTATAATATTTTAAGATAACGTCTCTCTGGTCCTGATTTGGCTCGGAAGAGTCCGCTGGACCATGTAAATGTAATGTAATGCTCATTATTAATTAGCCTTGGTTTTTTTCCCAAGCTTCTAAACATAAAAAATTTTGTATTACTACTACTACTACTACTACTACTACTACTACTACTACTACTACTACTACTACTACTACTACTAGTGGATGGTAGAAAGGAAGTGACAGCAGGCACGACAATGATGATCCTAACAAGGCTAATGACGATGGCGATGATTATGACGATGCTGGCGACCACGACGGGTCATATAACTGGTGAGCTCTTTCTGTATCTTTTGCGTGCGATGTTTAACTAGAATCTGTTGCTGCAGTTGCTGCTACAAGTGATGGTGGTGATGGTGGTGGTGGTGATAGTGATGATGATGATGATGATGATGATGATGATGATGATGATGATGATGATGATGATGATGATGATGATGATGATGATGATGATGATGATGACGTACCTGTATGCTCCCAAAGGCAGGAGGGTGATAAGAGCAGGTAGGGTCTGAGTCAGCTGCAGGTGAAGCTGGAAAATTGCGGTCTGTGACTGGACAACGTTCACCTTTTCTTGAGCAGGGTCTGACTCATTAGCGTAGCAATGCCGTCTGTATGAGAATAAAATTAAAATTAATTTATATTAAAATTACATTAAATTAAAATATAATAAAAAATAAATACCTTTAGGCTTCATAAATTTAAATTAATTAAAATTAAGTTGAGTTCAGTTCCTTTAAGTCAGTTAAGTTAAAATGAAACAAAAAACAAAAAAAACAATCTTTTAAAATTTGGCGAGGGAGAGGAAATTGGTACCAAAGCTGGCCTTCAGGAAAGAGACGTTTGCGCCTCGCAGGGGCGCTTATATAGTTTTAAAACCTAAATCTTACAGAATTGAGCTCGTTTTATTGTTGACCAAATCTTACTACTATCTTTTCTGTTATTTATTTAAAGAATCCTGAATATATTTATGTATAAGCTTTCTTATTTTCTGTTATGATTATTTTAAACTGCGTTCTTTTCTGCATAAAAGTTTCTTTATCTGTGGCGGAGAGAGAGAGCGAGTGTAGCGATGTTAGTTATTCATTGCTTACATGGTCCAGCGGACTGCAAAGAGCCGAATCAGGACCACAAAATCAAGACCACAACTTCGCTGAAAGAGGACTCATCCTTGATCTGCATAAAAGATCTGCCGAAACAACCCTAGTGGGAACACTAAAGGCACTTCACCAGCCGGTCACTTTACCATAAATACACCCCACGCAGGGGACGCTGAGGCTATAGGCCTACTCTAATTTATCGAACCCCCATTTACACAAACAAAATAGAATACAAACATCATTATAAAATATCAACAAAACACATACATATAAAATGCCTACATTGCCAAATAATCTCATAGGAAGCTGTAGTGACCATTTGGCCGAAAGCGTCCAATATTCCCAAGCTGACCCAACAGACCTCACACACAAATGAGGAGTTTTGTCCCAGAAGAGTTTTCAATTAAAAAAAGGTAGGTGACTGGTCTAGTGAAGAAGACGGTAGTATAGTAGATTGATAGAATAGAGTAGGAATGAGAAAGAACAAAGGAGAAAGACAACGACAGTGGGAATTTAAAGCACTAAATTTCCAGTTCAGTTCAGTAGGTAGGTTACCGTCCCCGGACACATAAGCGTATAGGGGACTTCTAAATTTCCCGAAAGTGGGGATACTATTTATACTGAAAACCCCCGGCACCCCTACGGGGAAAAAGTGTAGCGATGTAGCAGGCGACAGACTTCACGCTTGAGTACCCGACTCTCCTGTCAAACCATTTCACACACTTCCCCGTCTTCGATAGAATGCTTACAGTCAAATGTGTCTAAAGCTGACACGTGGTTTTCATCAATGTTGAAAATCGCGTTGTTCGTTGCTAATTTAAAGACATGTACCTGGGTGTTTTGTATTTGAAATACTGTGAAGGCCTTGACCTCGTCTCTGTTTGTAGTTGGCACGGGCACTGCTAGAGAGAGAGAGAGAGAGAGATTGATTGATTGATTGATTTATTGTTGCTTTAGGTCCAGCGGACTCCTCCGAGCCAAATCAGGACCGGACAACCCCCGATCCGCATAAAAGATCTGCTGAAACAACCCTAGTGGGAAAATTGAACGCCCTCCACCGGCCAGTCACTTTACAATAAAGACATCCCACGCGGGGGACGGCTGAGGGTTTACCTCAACTACGCGAACCCCCGTTTACAAAAACAAAATAGAATACAACCATCATTACAAATCATCAACGAAACATATACATATAAAATGCCTATATTGCTAAATACTAACATCATAGGAAGCCCTAGTGACCACCCAGCAGAAAGCGTCCAACACTCCCAAGCTGATCCAACAGACCTCATACACAAACAAGGAGTCTTGTCCAGGAAGAGTTTTCAAGAAAAAAGGTAGGTCATTGATCTAGCGAAGAATAAGATAGTATAGCAGAGTGATAGGACAGAGCAGGAATGGGAAAGAGTATATGAGGAAGATAGCAACAGTGGGAATTTAAAGCACTACATTTCCATAAAGTGGGGATACTATTTATACTGAAACCCCCGGCACTCCAACGGGGGTACTGTTGCCGCAGTGAATCTGTCATGCCTACAAAGGCAAGACAGGTTTTCAACTGGGGCTTTCACTGTTCCCTTTATAGGTTAGAACAATCTACAGTGGCAAGATTGCTCATGACCCCAAGGGGTGAGAGAGAGAGAGAGAGAGAGAGAGAGAGAGAGAGAGAGAGAGAGAGAGAGAGAGAGAGAGAGAGAGAGTGTTTGTGTGTTTCTTTCTGTCTGTTGTCTGCTTGTTGATTGGCAAAATGCTTTTAAAAGGTTCACTCACTTGGACGGTAACAGACTGGAGTTTGATCCAAACAGCTGTTGCCTCATTCTAGCGTAGACGAATTGAGACTGGGTGATGTCAAACAAATTCCCGTTTAGTTGTACAAGCGCCAAGACCACAAAGCAAATCACGAGGTTTTTTATGTTGGTCCTTGTTAGTCCAGGCTCACTGTCATAGGTTCTGACGTCATTTGTAGTGACGCCATCGGCCAGCAGCGGCCGTCTTTCCTCCCTTTGTGACTTCATTGTGTGCTGTATCTATCTATCTATCTATCTATCTATCTATCTATCTATCTATCTATCTATCTATCTATCTATCTATCTATCTATCTATCTATCTATCTATCTATCTATCTATCTATCTATCTATCTATCTATCTGTCTGTCTGTCTGTCTGTCTGTCTGTACGAACTTCTGTGCCTCTAGGCTTGTGTTGTCCTTTTTGCGATTCCGGTTAGCTGTAATTTGTGAAGAATTAACCACAACTGACTGCAGCTGAACAAGCTTACAGTATCAAATTGTCTATGTAGACCTAACACGGCTGGTGTCTTAACAATCTTACAGTACCAATATGCCTATTTAGGTTTAACACAACAGTTGGCAATCAAAAACGTTTCACAAACGACTGTTGGCAATCTTAATTGTCCCTTCTAATATTACATTGCAGCACTTGAGCGGAACGTACAGTCGTAGCAGGCTATACGAACAGTAATACTGGGCTTGGTCACACTCCCCTCTGTGCAGAAAGTCTGCCAGTTGTGCATTTTCCCGTCTACCGTCCCCTGTAGTTCGCAGCTAAATGATTTGGAATCCACAGCTGCCGCAATTGAAAGCGACCTGGTCACGTGCACATTTAAAACGGGCTAACTATTGTTGAAACGTATAAATGCGTTCATGGGACAATATTCGGTACTTCCCCTTTCGGCGTTACTACTCCCAAATGTTTCTGCATCGGGAGAGATGTAAGATTATAGTAGCGGGAGGGGGGTTAATTTA
The DNA here is from genome assembly GCA_036898135.1 of Oncomelania hupensis. Taxonomy (NCBI): domain Eukaryota; kingdom Metazoa; phylum Mollusca; class Gastropoda; order Littorinimorpha; family Pomatiopsidae; genus Oncomelania; species Oncomelania hupensis. Next base: position 2,182,463 of record CM072519.1, on the reverse strand, counting down.
GATCCGGCGCCTTAAGCCGAGAAAGCTTTCTTCAAGATCGATTAAATGGATAAACAACTGTCCACTTGTCTCTAATTTCGCTGCTTCTTTAATTTCTAGTTCTGTGTGGTCAATAATAATAATAATAATAATAATAATAATAATAATAATAATAATAATAATAATAATAATAATAATAATAATAATAATAATAATAATAATAATAGGCGCTATGTAAGCTAGTCTACACGCTTTTCCCTGAACCACTACTCAAGCTCAAAACGAGAACAGCGCATAACCAACTGCGCTACTGGCCAACAATGTCCGTCTGTCTGTTCGTCTGCATCCATATCTGAGTCCTTCATTCTTTCTGTCTGTGTGTCGTGTGTTTGTTTTTATCTGCCTGTTTGTCTGCATGTCTTTCTCTCGTTTATAGGTTAGCGCACCGCTAGTAAGCACGATGAAGGTTCCCGAGCTATACAAATTCATATTACGCTGTTGTCAACTCATAATCTTAGTGAAAGTTTCAAAATGACACCAGCAGCAACCCCCGTCGGGGTACCGGGGTTTTCTGTATAAATAGCATCCCCTCTTTGTGGAAATGTAGTGCTTTAAATTACCACTGTGTGTGTCATTCTCATTTGTTCTTTCTCGTTCCTAATCTGTTCTATCAATTTAAGCTTAGGCCTACTATCTTCTTCGCTAGACCAGTCACCTACCTATTTTATCGAAACTGTCCCCAAACTCCTCATTTGTTTATGGGGTCTGTTGAATAAGCTTAGGAATATTGGACGCTTTCTGCTAAATGGTCACTAGGGCTTTCTATGGCAATGTTATTTAGCAATGTAGGCATTTTATATGTATGTGTTTTGTTAATATTTTATATTGATGTTTATATTCTATTTTGTTTTTTGTAAACGGGAGTTCGATAGAGTACAGCCTCAGCATGGGATGCCTTTATTGTAAAGTAACCGACTGGTGGAGGGCCTTCAGTGTTACCCATAGGGTTGTTTCAGCAAATCTTGAATACGGATCAGGGGAGAGCCCTCTTTCAACCAATATGTGGTCCTGATTCGGCTCTTTGCAGTCCGCTGGACAATATCAACAATGATTAACTCCTTTTACTACAACTGGACCTCACAGGAACTGTTGTGGAGAGTGGCGCCTCCGGACTACAGGCGCTATCCGCCGCCAGCGCGTCTTCGTGGTTGCCTGCTCCTCTTCACACGTCCTCGTCGCAAGGTCTTTGGGCTGATCGCCACTGCTTTCTGAGCGATCTACCTTTCTCCCAATTTCGCCTCTGCTTCACCACCATGTTGCCGCCTGCAGTGTCCCGCTTCTAAGTCATTTCATAACGCCAGTCGACATCTTATTTACGTCCCCTATACGCTCCTGTGTCCGGGGACACAAATCTATTCCACTACACCAAAAACAACTAACCCCAGCAGCAAATGTAATACACCGAAGCAGGAAGAAAGAACCATTGCATAAGCCTATCACTGGAGCGTGGTCCGACTATTGGGGAAACCCCTAGTTGCTGCATTAGGCCTACCCTAAGGCCGGATAATTACCCTTCTACAAGGGGCAACGCTGAATTGTCAATCATCGTTGACAGGTGTTTACTGTCTATAAATAGAGGCGCGTTGGGTTCTCCCCATGCGTCATCAGTCATTCATAATCCAACGGCGTAGTCATTGAACGGTTACAACTGCACCAGTATTTACTGGGGGTGTGAATAGTTTAATAATATAAATATTTTAGGCTCTGATTGTAAAGGCTAGATAGTCTTACAACCTGTTAAGAACGACTAGTAATTACCGTATACTATGCAATCTCACATCTAAAACTAGGCTAAATTGTAAATACACAAGAGAGAGAGAGAGAGAGAGAGAGAGAGAGAGAGAGAGAGAGAGAGAGAGGGAGAGGGAGAGAGAGAGGGAGGGAGGGAGAGAGAGAGAGAGAGGGAGGGAGGGAGGGAAAGAGAGAGAGAGAAAGAGAGAGAGAGAGAGAGAGAGAGAGAGAGAGAGAGAGAGAGAGAGAGAGAGAGAGAGAGAGAGAGAATTTTTTTGAGAATGTCATTTTTTAATGTCTTTAGCAACACTTAGATAGTCTAGCCCTTAGACTGAGTTTAAAAACAAAAAATTTCGAGAACACTTCAACATTCAATATGATTACCTAATGTTAATTTTAAAATGTATATATCTGTCTATCTATCTCTATCTAGGCTTATATCTGTCTCTCTCTCTATCTATCTATCTAAAATATCTACGCATGCAAACCTATCGCTAAAAATGATCCACACAATATAAAAAGCGTTATTACATTATTGTCAATATGGTTGAACAAAACAAAGACTCCATTCATTCTTCTACAACACACAAACATACCTTTGTTCAAACGGGACAACGGGACCAATTTCTCAGTTTCAGCATACAATACTAAATATGGACAGGAAGGTTACATTACATTGCATGATTATTGCTTTAGGTCCAGCGGACTTGGACAGGATTGCTTTAGGTCCAGCGGACTTGGACAGGAAGGTATGCCGTCTAAATCAATATACATTCATGCATACATACATAGAGCCTATGCATATATACTTCAAATTTAGTTTCACCCATAACGACAATAGTAATAAGGTGCTTTTCTCCTCATCTCTATGTGACGCTGTCTACTAATTAAGGCTACAAATTTAGCTAAATTCTTTATTTTATTTTCATCTTTACATGAAAGCCGTTTTGCAACCTGCTGCTGTGACGTATTACACTGTAATATATTTAATATCGGTGTGCAATTTCTGAGTATACATTCATATGCCGGGCAAACACACAAAAAGTGATTTATATTTCGTGACTACAAAGAGGGCAGAGAGAGAGAGAGAGAGAGAGAGAGAGAGAGAGAGAGAGAGAGAGAGGGGGGACAGACAGACAGACAGACAGACAGAGAGTTAGGGCGAGAAAAGGGGAGAGGTCAGAATGGGGTGGGAGGTAGCCATTACGATCAATCAACCTAGCATGCCAGGGTGACATAACGTTCTTAGCTCGGATGAGTCCGCTGGACCTAAAGCAATAACCATGTTGCTACGAGGACAGCTTAGTTTTGGAATTCAGTGGCTCGCGAGTTGGCGTAATTTAAGTCTATAAATGTAATATTATTGATATTATTATTGATATTATTATTATTATTATTATTATTATTATTATTATTATTATTATTATTATTATTATTATTATTATTATTATTATTATTATTGGGTCTATAAAATAGATTACTATTAGTGGTAGTATTTATGTAATATGTATCGGGGTCAAGGCGAGCCACACTGTGCTCGTGGTTTTTGGCTATGGCCAAAAGCCTGGAGAGGATTAGGCTCCGCCAGTCTTTCTTGCCCAAGACGATGAACAGAACAAATCACTCCAAACGGATCGGCCGTCGCCCATGGTCACCAAGGACCGCGCCTTCCGTTGGCCACCCGGACGGAGGTGATAAGTGTGTTACTGATGGACAACTTAGCAAGATCCGCACGAAAAACAACATCGTCATAGGAACCTGGAAGTTCAGGACCCTAAATGCGGAGGGAAAATTAGAAGAACTGGCCCATGAGCTGGACCACTATCAATGGAATATTTTAGGTATCAGCGAACTGGGCTGGAAAGGCCTAGGTGATACAACGACCGACAAAGGCCACAAGCTTTATTTCAGCGAGAATGACAGGCACGAACACAGCTGCATCCATAAATAATATTTGGCTTCATAAATGTTCACTACCACCTGTGAAAAAAATCCATTACTATGTAAATTTCGGTGATAATAGTAATCGCTTGCATATCCGGAGCAATCATACCGGCTCTGATTGGCTGCTATTTATAGCCCCAAGCTCATTTGCACGTTGAATCTAGGCCGGCACTTAGGCCTACATCACTTAATCTTTGCCGATAGATTTAGTTTTGCCCAAATGCACTTTTTAAAAATCTTGTAATTTGTACTTTTAAATTTGTATTTTCTTTCAGCTGCATTTAGTTTTTCACACACACGCAAACACAAACACTCCCTCAAACGTGCTTGTTTTCTGTTTATTTAGTTCTTCAGGAAAGAAAAACCATGCGAGCAACAAGATTGCACTAGATTTCCTGCTAGTTTATTTATTTTAGCATTTGAAGGAAGTCGCTGAGTATTGCCGATACCATTTTGAATGCAAACCTAGCTTGCTGAGGATTATTATTTTCCTTGTTTTTTTTTCTAATTGGCGCGCTATTCTCTCTCTCTCTCTCTCTCTCTCTCTCTCTCTCTCTCTCTCTCTCTCTCTCTCTCTCTCTCTCTCTCTCTCTCTCTCTGTGTTTAACCTTTCGTAGGAGAGTATAACCAAAGAGCTTATTACGGAAAGAGGGGGAACTTCCATTATGTCATATACAAAAATGAGAGACGCTCTCACGGATTATTTCCCTTTGCTCGGGCTGGCTATATTTCATCATCTGCTATATGAATGATCTGTGCGTGGTAACTTATTGAGCCTATGCCATTGCAAAAGAACATTTTTATGGCAACGTTTGCAAAAACCAAACTTTTAACCATCATTATTATTAACATTCCGCTACTGCTGTCTTTTTTTTATGTTTACTTATTGAATATTAATTAGGTGCTTTTATGCTGCTTATGTGTGTATGTCATAGGTTCGTTTTCTGCCCTGGAATTTATTATTTTTTAATCAGGGACAGATATTTTAAAATTAAAATATGCATGACAGACTGTTTCATTTATCCGAAACTGTGTAAATCCGTAATCGTGAGAGAGAGAGAGAGAGAGAGAGAGAGGGAGAGAGAGAGAGAGAGGGGGGGTTGGGGGAAGAGAGAGCTCTGTCATTCAATCAATTAATCACAAAAAAGCACAATAACAAAATGTTTCACTTATAGTGTGAATTTAATTTATATCAGGTGTCCCCCTACCCCCCAACCCTCTCACCTCCCACATCACTGGCTTAATATTATCAGTCACTTCATGGAAAATAATTAATTAATCAGACAGAACAATCAGGACCTAGACTACAACATTCCACGCAATATAGATCTAATGCGCAGAAATTCACAGATCAGAACAAGGACTGAGTTTCTACATTACTTTTTTTTCCCGTTTACACTCAAACGAAAAGGGATTACAACAGATCAAGGACCACTTTTGTGCCTAGGTAAGGGGTTATCTTGCACAGTATTTGATCACGAGGAGAAAACAGACTTAGTCTAATTTAACTTGTTAACATAAGCAGTTTGACGAAGCCAAACTGCCAATCTGACATTTACTTTTGAAATATAAGCACAAAATATAGTCAAACAACCTAGCAATAACGTAAACAGTGAGCGACCTGTTGAACGTAAACTGTCAGCAAGCAAACGGTTTTGGATTTAGCACATAGGTATAACATGAATCATTCCAGCCGCTCTCCGATTGTTTTAACACTAACAACACTGCAGCGGTCTTAGTTTAGGCCTACATAAACACAAAAAATGAAGTTTTTCAATTGCAATTTACCTTTCTTTGTCTCTTGGAAATTTGAAAAAGGACTTGCCAACACAACTTTTCTTGTATCTGGCATTATGGCAATTGATGGCTGTGCAAAAGTCACCGCCCTGTTTCACTCGGTCGCCTTTTGACTTTCTGCCACGAGCCATTTTCAGCATGTCGACAAGGGAGCATAACTCGTACCTTTCGTCTAGCGGTTCTGTACCAAATTCCCCCTCTTTCTATCATTAAGCTCTTTGGTATAACTTTACCGATGTCCAGTTGGATTGCTACGCAGTAAGAGAGAGAGAGAGAGAGAGAGAGAGAGAGAGAGAGAGAGAGAGAGAGAGAGAGAGAGAGAGAGAGAGAGAGAGAGAGAGACAGACAGACAGACAGACAGACAGACAGACAGACAGAGACAGAGAGAGAGAGAGAGAGAGAGAGAGAGAGAGAGAAATGCAAAATATACAATTCCTTAAAAGCAATTAATATACGGTTTTTTCAGAGATGAGCAAAAAATAATGCAGAATATTCATTTCTTTTAATTTATTTTTGTTACAAGGTTTGATCAAGCTTTTCAGGCTCTTAGCCCATAAGGCTTCTTAGTTTATTTTTCAATAATGGTTAATGGTTAACAATAATTACATTTACAGTACATGAACGGCACAACCCACTTCATTGAACATATCATAAGACATAAGAGATTTATTCCTCCAAAAGTACACTTTGGAAAAATTGCTTCAATCCATCTTTAATTTAATGTCTGTTCACACATTTAGGTGATATAGACCAAAATCAAAAATGGAAAGATGGGAAGTCATATAATTAAAGTATACTTTTACTCATGTACGAGAATGGACTGGCTTGAAACTGAGCGAAGCCATAAGGGTTGCTGAGGACAGAGAAAGATGGAGGGCGCTGGTTAAACGATCATCTGTGGTCCCCCAAGGACATTTGAGTTACGGGATAGGATAGGATAGGATAGGATCAATACGTCGGTATAATTCACGGGCTGGATGCGTGTGACAGAACAGTTGTAAATGTGTCCATGACAATTACGTACAGCGCCCGTAATGGATTTCAAAAAGCCAGTATGCAAGCTATGGAAATGACTTTTTGTTCAATAATGTTACACTCAGTTTGATGTTGGTGTTTTCTATCAGTATCTGATTCAGCCCCGATGCTTGAATTCCTGATAGTTGTGTAACTCAGATTCGTTTATTCACGCAGCCCGTCCAAACAGCATACAAGTCACAAAGTCGACGTATGAAGTTTTCCACTTTTATTCAGCACACACCAACAACTGCATACAATTCTCAACTCAACTCAACAACTTTCACAGCAACTCTCCATCAACAACTTCTCTATCAACAATTTTACTATCTCTCAACAACAGTGCGGCACACAATTTTATAATCTCTCTCTTTTCCGGAAAGATTTCTAATACAGTAGAAATGACGCACTGCCACCAATCGAATAAAAGATCGTCATCACTGACTTACGTCATTCATCTCTCCACACATACCCCGAACCTTCTCTTACTTCGACAATCGTCCCGAACCCTCGATCGATGGCAAACAAGGAAATCCAGAGCACTCTCCGACAACATCGACCAACGAAAACCATCAACGTTATACAAAGCCTCTCCCAACAACAATGCAAACCCAAATCAAAGGCAAACAAACTCCACCATTGAACACCCTGCAAATCGAAACGATTAGATCTATCGTACACGCTTCCGACATACTTTCGTTCGCGTTTCAACGTAACATAACCCCCCACTCAAGAAGAAATTTACCCAATTTCTTTCAACAACGTTGAAACGTAATGCACAAACAAAGTTTAGAATTAAAACGTATTTCGGACTGTCTGAATACTGTCAGTGTTCACAGTTCATTCACACAGAGTCAATGTTCTTCCATCCGCAAGTCTATCTGGATATTGTCAATATTCACACTTTATCTACACGGTCAATGTTTTTTACTCACACACTCTGCTGAGGAAGTCCGCACCAACATTGTCTGATCCTTTGATAGATTCTACTCGCATGTTAAAGTTCTGCAAGTACATAGCCCATCTCATGATGCGACTGTTCACAAACTTGGCAGAGTTCAAGTAAGTTAGCGGCTTGTGATCAGTCTGTAGCACGAACTTCACTCCTTGAAGGTACAGTTCGAACTTCCGGATTCCCCATATGATGGCAAGGCACTCTTTCTCCATGGTCGAGTAATTTTTCTCAGCCCTGGACAGCTTCTTGCTGGCGTAACTGACCGGAAATAGTTTCCCTTCGTGCTCTTGCATCAGTATGGCGCCGATGCCTTCGTCCGCTGCGTCTGTCCTTAAGACGAATTCCTTGGAAGTATCGGGCAGTCGTAGCACCGGATCCTTCGAAAGGAGGTCGCGCACTGTCTGGTATGCCCTCTCCTGAGACGGTCCCCACTGCACTTGGTTTGGACAGCCTTTCCGCACCAGGTCCGACAAAGGTGCTGTGATGGCGGAGTAGTTTGGTACAAACTCCCTGTAATATCCAGCCAACCCCAGGAAAGATCGTACTTGCTTCTTTGTTTGGGGACGTGGAGCGTTCAGAATTTTGGTGACGTTTTCTAGCAGAAGCCCCCTTTGTCCTTCTTTCAGCGAATGGCCGATAAAGTCGACGTTGTCAGTTCCCAGAATGCACTTACTGGGTCTCACGGTCAGGTTAGCTTCTGTTAGACGGTGAAACAGCTCCCTCAAGGTATGCAGATGCTCTTCCCAGGTGCGAGTGTGGACTAGCAGGTCGTCCCAGTAACACACGACATTGTCCATCCCTCTGAGCATCTTCTTCATCCCTCTCTTCAGGGTAGCTCCGCTGTTGACCATGCCAAAGGGCATCCTTAGGCACTCGTACGTCCCATCAGGGGTTATAAAAGCAGTCTTTGGTATGTCCTGTTGACGCACGGGGACTTGCCAATAACCCTTGCTGAGGTCAATCTTTGAGAAGATTTTACTCCCCGATAGTTGGCGGAAGAGGTCTGCTGCGGTAGGCATCGGCTCAGGGTCGAAGACGGTGATCTTATTAACCTTCCTGTAGTCGATGCATACTCTGTTGCTCCCGTCCTTCTTCTTCACGACCACGACAGGGGACGCGTAGGGGGAACTGGACTCCCTGATGATGCCCATCTTCAGCATCTCATCGATGTCTTTCTTCAAGGATTCACGGGCCTTGAAAGGGATCGGGAAGGGCTTGGATCGAACAGGGATATTCGAAGTGAGGTGGACTTCGTGTTCGACCAAAGTTGTAGAGCCAGGGACATCGCTGAAGTTGTGGGGAAACTCGCCCATAAGGTCCTTGAGCTCCATCTTTTGACCTTCCGTCAAGCTTGGTCCTAGCTTAACATCATCGATGCCTTCTTTGCTGTGGAAGTCTCCCAGTTCCAACAGTTCTTCGCTGTCAAAGCTGTCGTCGGTCACAGCTGCTGTGGCTGCGTGCACAGTCTCTGATGGCCTTTCCACGTACAGCTTAAGGAGGTTGGCGTGGTATATCTTGGAATGCTGACCGACCTTCACCTTGTAGTCGTTGATTCCCACCACGGTCTCCACTTCGTACGGGCCTTTCCACTGCATCAGCAACTTATTATGATCAGTAGGTAGCAGCACTAGCACTTTGTTGCCAGGTTTAAACTCCCTGCTCACAGCCCTACGATCGTAGTAGTGCTTTCCACAGTCTTGGGACTTCTTCAGGTTTTCTCTGGCTATCTCGAGAGTGTGCTCCAGCTTCTCCCGTAGCTCAAACACGTACTGGTAGCTGTTCTTCACCTCTGGGGTGTCTACTTCTTTCGTCCACGGTTCTTTTAGGATGTGCATCGGCCCTCGGATGGTTCTTCCGTACAGCAGTTCGAACGGAGAGAAGCCGGTGGACTCCTGCGGTACTTCTTTGTAGGCGAAAAGTAGGGCGTTGATGTAGCGATGCCATTGTCTGGGCTGCTCGCTGCACAGTTTCTTCAGGGTGGACTTCAGCGTAGCATTGAACTTTTCGACAAGCCCGTTGCACATTGGATGGTAGGGTGTCGTAGTCAAATGCCGGATGCTCAGCAGTCTGTTGACCTCCTTCATGCAGTCAGAGACGAACTGCGTCCCGAGGTCTGTCAGAATTTCTTCAGGCACTCCAAGTCTACTGAACATGTCCACTAGTGCCTCTGCTACAGTTTCAGTGTCAATCTTCTTCAGTGGCACTGCTTCTGGGTACCGAGTCGCATAGTCCACTAAAGTCAGTACCCATCGATGACCTTCTTCACTCGGAGGTCGTATTTCGCCGATTAAGTCTAAGGCCACCCTCTTGAAAGGTCGGTCGATCAAAGGCATTCTCTGCATAGGCACTTTCGGGACCCTTCCTCGAGGTATGGTCTTCTGGCAAATGTCACATGATCGGCAGAAACGGCTGACGTCCGCATGAAGCCCTGGCCAGTAGAACACCGCCTGGATTCTGTCTGACGTCTTTCTGATGCCTAGGTGACCTCCCATGATAGAGTCATGAGCTACTTCCATCACTTGGCGCCTTAGAGGTAACGGTACCAAGACTTGACGTAGTGGTTTCCCTCCGTTGACCCCTTGGGTGCTGGAAGATTCGGTACAGGATCTTGGCCTTCACCTCAAAATAGACCGTGCCACTGCGTTTGGTCACGTGATCTTGGCGGTTCCTGTACTTGTTTAAAGTGCTATCAGCTTCCTGGAGCTGAATCAGCTTATCTCTGTCCACGATGGCAGCTTTAGAGTTGTCGGCGACCTTCAGTGGCGTAGACGTCTTGTCTCTCTTGGCCTGGGCCCTGGTAGTAACCGCACCGACGATCTCTGGTCGGCAGAGCTGAGCCGGAGTAACCACATTGTCCCGTAGCAGCTCTGTAAGGTCTCCATCGGGAAACGGCAATGGATCCTCCTCCACAACTTCGACGTGTTGAGTTGAGGCAGGACTCCACTCTGGATCGGGGTCGTCGGGTCGTCTCGCGCCGTCGATGTTCCCGATCATCAAATCGTACAGCGGCTTCTTCAGGCAAACCGCTTCGACTTCGCCTATGTAGAAAGGGGTGCTGACTTGAATCTTTGCAACTGGCGCTCTCACACATTTGCTGTCGGCCATAAGTGTCCATTTAGAATCGCCAGTGAACTGTTCTTTGGCGATTAAATCTTCTCTGACGATGACCCCACTGCAGCCAGAGTCTCTTAAGACAGTCACTTCATGATTTCCGACGCGTCCCTTTGAAACAGGCATGTTCTGGACGGTCACAGCTGCGCTGGCGACGACGGGGATGGATTTTCCGTTGGCAAGGAGAAGTTGGCCATCGGTCATGCACTCTTGCACGTCCGCAGGAGTAGCTGTGCGCTTGGTCTCACTCGGAAGAATGACGCTCCCGCCGCACACTTGATGGTCAGATCTACTGGTTTGCCGTTGATTGGAGAACCGCCTCTGTCGGTTGCCCACCGCTGCATTGTCCGTACTGCTCCGCTGTACGCTATTTCTGCTTCGAGGGCAGCTGGCAGCTTTGTGGTCTGTAGCGTTGCAGATGAAACAGCCTCTTGAATGCCCTTCCCTGGGAGGAGGCGTGGAGTCCGTCTGTCTCTGGCTCGTCCGACTTCCCTGGATCTGGTTCACATGGTTTCCAGTCTTCTGAAAAGGTTTCGTCGCGCTGGGTGGCCCCAGGGTTTTCCCATGAGCGATGAGATATCTTTCAGCAGCCTCAGTCACATCTTTAAGCGTCTGCAGCTTTTGTTCTTTTAAGTGGGTCGCTAGGTCCTTGTGACAGGCATTGAGAAATTGTTCTTTCACAATCAGGTCAAGGAGACTGTCGTAAGACTTCATTTCGCCTGATAACTCCACCCACTTGTGTAGATATGACGACAGGCGCTCCACAAACTGCTTTGGCGTCTCGTCTGACTTAGGCCGGCATTCACGGAAGCGTTTACGGTAGCCCTTCTCTGTAAAGTTGTAGCACTGCAACAGGGCCTCTTTCAAGACGTCGTAGTTTTTGGCGTCATCGTTCGACAGTCTGGTGTAAACTTCGAGAGCTTGCCCCGTCAGAAGTGCACTCAGACGAATTGCCCAGTCTTGAGGTTGCCAGTTAGAGCTTTCGGCGAACCTTTCGAATCTCGCCAGATAGCTGTCGATCTGGTCCTTCCCGTCGACGAAAGCTGGCAATTTAGGAGCCGTATGGTCGTTGGTGACTTGTGGCGCATGCTGATTGTTTTGGATACGCGCCAACTCTAACTGGTACTGACGATCTCTTTCTTGCTGCTGCTGTTCAATTTCCAGACGCTTCAGTTCAAATTCTCTGTCTTCACGACGTCGCTGCTCCTCTATTTCTCTTTCTTCACGACGTCGTTGCTCTTCTTTTTCTTGCCGCTGCTGTTCAATTTCTAGACGCTTCTGTTCTAGTTCTATTTCTTTTTCTAGACGCTTCTCTTCCAATTCTCTTTCTCGTATTCTCTCCTGAGACTTGACGTACTCCGTCAGCTGCTTGCCTTTTAGATTCAGTTCAATCCCTCTCTGCCAGAAGTCAGCCATCTTGATGCTTCTGGAAAGTTCTTTTCTGGAAAGTTCTTTTTCTAGGGAGTTCTTGACTGTAGAGTTCTTTTTTTCTGGAAAGTTCTTGACTGTGCTGTACCTTTCTAGACTGTTCTAGAACAGCACGCTTTCTGCAGTAGCGCTGATGCTTGTCACTAGTCGCCTTCGTTGACGCAGGCCCCGCTGTCCTCGTCGTATGCGACGCTGCACCACGCTGGTGTTGATGTATACGCTCCTGTGCTGAAGTAGACTCGACGTCCGCACGTCGCTCTCTCTAATACTGGCGATGTAGCTCCGAGACTGTCCCTCGACGTAGTCCTGCGGCAGCCACGTAGTCCCGCTCTGTTGTTCGCTCACGAAGCAACTCTTCGGCGACTACACGCCCTTGCAGTCAACCCGAATCTATCGGATGTAGTCCCAGTATGTTGGCCCCTCTCGACGCAACTTGTTGGCGGCTACCCTCGATGACTGCCTCTCGTAACGTTGACTCGCTTGTTGTAGCAGTTGAACCCTTGGCTATGGCGTGAATCGCGGCTTGACCCCCAAAATGTTACACTCAGTTTGATGTTGGTGTTTTCTATCAGTATCTGATTCAGCCCCGATGCTTGAATTCCTGATAGTTGTGTAACTCAGATTCGTTTATTCACGCAGCCCGTCCAAACAGCATACAAGTCACAAAGTCGACGTATGAAGTTTTCCACTTTTATTCAGCACACACCAACAACTGCATACAATTCTCAACTCAACTCAACAACTTTCACAGCAACTCTCCATCAACAACTTCTCTATCAACAATTTTACTATCTCTCAACAACAGTGCGGCACACAATTTTATAATCTCTCTCTTTTCCGGAAAGATTTCGAATACAGTAGAAATGACGCACTGCCACCAATCGAATAAAAGATCGTCATCACTGACTTACGTCATTCATCTCTCCACACATACCCCGAACCTTCTCTTACTTCGACAATCGTCCCGAACCCTCGATCGATGGCAAACAAGGAAATCCAGAGCACTCTCCGACAACATCGACCAACGAAAACCATCAACGTTATACAAAGCCTCTCCCAACAACAATGCAAACCCAAATCAAAGGCAAACAAACTCCACCATTGAACACCCTGCAAATCGAAACGATTAGATCTATCGTACACGCTTCCGACATACTTTCGTTCGCGTTTCAACGTAACAAATAATAATATTGATTTTATCTTTTGGAATGGTCTTTCTTTGTACAAACATCAGCAAATTTATTGTTTATTTCATTTAACGTCTTTTCAGGATTGTGCTCAGTTGTCTGGAGCGTTATAACGATGCGCTCAAAGGCTGCAAGTTGACGCCTCGGGTGACTTGAGTTAGATCCTGTATCGACCAGCGCCTTGAGTCGCCAAGTACGGCGAGATATGTGCGCTAGAAAAATAATAATAATAATAATAATAATAATAATAATAATAATAATAATAATAATAATAATAATAATAATAAATAATAATAATAATAATAATAATAATAATAATAATAATAATAATAATAATAATAATAATAATAATAATAATAAATGTTAAAAAAAATCTTCGAGAATTTTCACCGAAATGATTTTAGACTAGAAATTTTGAATAGGGGGCGGAGTGAGGGAAAGAGGGGGTGATGAGAATGTTTGTGGGAGGGAAATGAATCCCTTTAACAAATTAGCAAGATTTCATGAAAATAAATATGCCATGACGTTGATGTATTAATTAAGGTTGATGTTGACGTTGACGTAATATGCGTTGATGTTGAAGTTGTTGATCACTTGTAGGCTTATATATCTATAGCGCGCTTTCTTCATGTTATTGTAGCATGCTCAGAAAGAGAACACAGAAAAATAATAAGAGGTTGGTTGGTTGGTTGTTTTATTAACGTCTTTTTTCATCAAGATGATAAAGACCATACATACAGATTCACGCATTTAAACAGACATACATGAACACATAAATACACATAAATACTATTACTATCTCTCTAACATACAATAACAATGTCAGTTAAATAAAACGAGCGACTGGAGAAGTAATTAGAACTTTTGCCAATCCCACACTCAATTCATTGCTAATGTTTTTAACTGATGTTATAGTATTTACTTCAAGGGGCAAAAGAGGATGAACCTGAATGCAATGAAATAATAGATGTTTTAGAGTTAAAGGTTCATCACAAATGCACTTTACATTTTTACAATATTTAGTTTTAATTGAATTTAATAATATTCTGTTTGCTATAGATGAAACTGATCTGGGAAATCCACGAAGATTGTTATAGTTTGTATGGAACTGAAGTTTCTTTACAATATCATTTTCAATATTATTTTGAATCTCTTTGGAAGACAGATTTAATTTAACTGATAGGGAATTAATATTTAATGCCCCTAATTTTGCAGCATGATCAGCCCAATCATTATATAGAAATCCACAATGCGATGGAATCCAGCAAAAGGTCACTTCAGTACCACTAATTATCAATCCATGAATAACGTTATTAATTTCAAAAATAATCTCTTTTCGTTCACAGGTAATATTAGATTTTAGAGCTTCTAAAACAGATCGAGAATCTACGCATAGAACTATACTAAATATATTCAGACGTAAACTAGAAATTTTATTTAGAGCCATTAATATAGCAATTAATTCCGCAGTAAAAATAGAATAACCCTTTCCTATATAAAATGATTCTGATATTTTCAAATCTGGTATAACAAAAGCAGCTCCTGTTTCCCCTGTTTCTAAAACAGATCCGTCAGTGTATACTTTTAATTTTTCTGAATATTTTTCACATAAATGATTCCGAACTTCAACTGCAATAAGATTCGGATTTTGACTCTTTTTTTCATTACAATAATGTATATCATAATGTGCTGTTTCAAGTTCCCATGGAGGTACTAGTGATATTGTATCCTTACATAAATTATCAATATGTGTTAAATCTAACTGAATAAGATCTGTAGTATATGTTGCTATTGTTTGAAAAGAGTGCACCTTTTGGGCATGTTTTGGAAAATCTACATCCGATCGAATACTAATCTCTTCATCTGTACTATTGTTTACAGCTTTAGCTCTGATTATATATTTCGCACAAGATAATCTCCTATATTCATCTAAGTTAATAATTCCTGCAAGTTTATATGCTTCTATAGTTTTTGTATGAATAGGCACTCCTAAAGCTAATTTTATTGCCTTACTGTCTACGCTTTGTAACTTTTTAAAGTAACAATTTGAAGAAGAAAAATATGCTTCCTGTCCATATGTTAACTTTGATCTCACTAGGGCATTAGCTAAATGAACTAATGTTTTTTCATCTTGCCCCCAAGATTGTTTGCTTATAATTTTCAATAGGTTATAACTTCTAACAGCCTTTTGTATTACATACTCTATGTGTCTTTTCCAATGTAACTTGCATGTTAAATATACTCCTAAAAATTTAACCTCTTTAACATATTTTAGTTCTTCATTTTCAATTACTAATTTTGGAAGTTGTCTTGGTTCCTGACCATTACTAAAAAGTACCAAATTTGTTTTTTCTTTTGACAGTTCGAGACCATTTTGATTCATAAACTGGATGATGTTGTTTATTTCTTTTTGATATAATTTTTCAATCTGTTTTATTTCATACAAAGAGGTTTTCTTTTTTAAATTGACGTTCATCCATATAGCTAGATCATCTGCATATTGAGCAAGCGTTAATCTATTACCTAAAACTGTTGGCAAGTCATAAATTAATATATTAAATAAAATTGGAGAGATTATAGAACCTTGTGGAATTCCCATATCAGTTGCAAAACCAGAAGAATATGAGTTCCCCACCTTAACTTTTATATTTCTATTTTTCAAAAAAGTACTAATGTAATTATATATACGACCAGACAACCCAATTTGTTTTAATTTATACATCAGTCTAGCATGCCAGACTCTGTCGTATGCTTTTGTTACATCAAAAAATGTAGCCAAAACACTTTTTCTCTTTGCAAATTGTCTTTTTATATGTGTGGTAATTTTAACAATATGATCTGTTGTCGACCTCCCTTTCTGAAACCCTGCCTGATTTACAGGTATAATATTTTGTTTAATACAATAATATGAAATCCTTTGTAATATAATTTTTTCCATTATTTTACATGTGTGAGATGTTAAGGAAATTGGTCTATAACTTGACAAAACTGCCCGAGGTTTCCCTGATTTTAATATAGGTATTACCAAAGAAGACTTCCAAGAATCGGGCAGGCTGCCAGTTATCCAACATTTGTTAATAATTGTATGTAAAATAGTTATCCATTTATCAGGGAGATGCATTAATAAATTATAGGATATTCCATCCAATCCTACAGCTGATCGTTTTCTTCCCAAGTCTAAAATAGCATTTTTAACTTCTTTAATTCTAATTTCTGAATTAATATATAAATTATTATCTTGTGGGGGCGCATTATATTCTACAGTATTTTCTAATATTTCTCTTTCATTTTTAATATGATGTGACAAATTATTAGAATTACTAGTTTTTGCAAATACTTTTACAAATTCTTCAGCTTTTTCTTTAGGAGTAGGGAAATCATTATCTATTAATTTTAAAGGACACTGTGGAAGCTGAAATCCATTTTTCATTTCTGAAAGTTTCTTCCATACCTTGATAGCATCTTTGGAAGTATTAATTTCAGATTTACAATAGTCAGACCAAAAATTTCTTTTTTCAAGCGCTATTATTTTGTTACATTTAATTTTAGCTTTTTTCATGTCTTTAAAATTTACTTCTGATCTGCATTTTATCCAATTTTTATATGCAATCCGTTTTTCTTTTATAGCCGTTTCACATGTACTATTCCACCATATATTTCCCGTATATTTTTTCTTAAAAGATTTTCTTTTTTGAGAAATCGAATTAGAAGCTGCTAAGTGAATATATCGCACAAAATTATCATATGCATAACTAATATCATCATTGTTCACAAAATCAGTATCATATTCCAGTAGTAAACTTTGATACCTTTCCCAGTTTGCACGACTATAATTATACTTTGGCACACAATCTTCTTCAAGTTGTGTATCAACAATGTTATTAAGAATTATAATTATAGGAAGATGATCACTGCCGAGGGAATCAGTCTCAACATCCCATACACAATCCACAACCAGATCTGGAGTAACAAAAGTCAGGTCAATGGCTGAAGGACGATGTGTAGACACGTCAGGAATGCGAGTTATTCTTCCATCATTAATCAAAATTAAGTCAGAGTCAATCACATTTTCATTAAAACAGTTATTATTTGTTCCCCGACAGCTTTTATCCCACAAAGGTGAATGAGTATTAAAGTCACCACATATTGCCCATTGATCAGAAATGTCGAAATGTCGTATCCAGTCACTGTCTCTATTTTCAGTTCCACTTGGGTAATATATTGATACAATGTTAATACACTGTTCTTTATTCACCTTTAATTTCACAGCACACGAAAAGACGCCTTCCAAGTCCCTCGGAGCTGGTGATGTTAAAATGTCATAGTCTAAATCATCTCTAACGTATATAGCAGCTTGCACTTTGTTACTATTAATATTATACACAGGTGGATAATAGAATCCCTTTAATTTAGGCAATTTACTTTTGTTTACATGTAACGATTGCAAACATAATATATGATGATCTTTTTCACATAAGTATTGTTTTAAATATTGTAAATTAGTCGAAATAGATCTACAGTTCCACTGGAAAATACTTAGTTTTTCACTTTTCATACAGTGACGCCTGTTAACAAATATTTACAGTAATAAAAGAGAAAAAGAGAGAGAGAAGGGGGAAAAAACAACACAAAATCACTGATTCGTCTGTAAAATACGCTGTGAAAGCAGAAACAAACAGTCCTGGCTTAACTAGTACCATTTAGTAGGGAAGTGAATCGTGGAGTGCGGGTAGAAATTCCCTTTCCAGTCGTAATACCCTGGAAAGGTGTTTGCGCGGTTGAAACGCCGTGCAGGTCGTCGTGGCTTCTCCCACACAATCCTGTGAACATGACGGCCAATGTTGCCAGCAAGAATACTGGAGCCCCGTTTGTTTGGATGGACATTGTCTCTCAGGGCGTGTAGTGGCAAGTTGTCGTTGCTAATGAAAGAAATCTGGTGTTCTTCGGCCAATTCGGAAAAGACAACTGCATTAAACATGTCTTTCTTTTGTTGCAGCTTGGGGTCGGACACTGCAGGCAGTTTACTAATGATGATCTTCGATGCTGGACTGCAGGAGGAGATTTTCTTTACTGACTGGACGAATTGTTTGCTTGCTGTTCTGGAGTCTAGTTTTTTTAAGTCGTTGATGCCACAGTGAATAACGACAGCTTTTGGTGGGCTTCGGTTGCTTAATGCTGACCTGAAGGAGGGTTCAAGATCACTAATAGTGAAGGCTTTGTTCTTGACAGCTTCAAAGCCATATGATTGTCCCAGTCTTTTTTCTTGAATGATTGATTGATTGATTTATTATTGCTTTAGGTCCAGCGGACTCTTCCGAGCCAAATCAGGACCGGACAACCCCCGATCCGCATAAAAGATCTGTTGAAACAACCCCAGTGGGAAAATTGAATGCCCTCCACCGGCCAGTCACTTTACAATAAAGACATCCCACGCGAGGGACGGCTGAGGGTTGACCTCAACTACGCGAACTCCCCGATTACAAAAACAAAATAGAATACAAACATCATTATAAATCATCAACAAAAAAACATACATATAAAATGCCTATAGTGCTAAATAGTACATTCATAGGAAGCCCTAGTGACCACCCGGCAGAAAGCGTCCAACATTCCCAAGCTGATCCAACAGACCTCATACACAAACAAGGAGTCTTGTCCAGGAAGAGTTTTCAAGAAAAAAGGTAGGTCATTGATCTAGCGAAGAAGAATATAGTATAGCAGAGTGGTAGGACAGATCGGGAATGGGAAAGAGCAAATGAGGAAGACAGCGACAGTGGGAATTTAAAGCACTAAATTTCCAGAAAGTGGGGATACTATTTATACTGAAACCCCCGGCACTCCAACGGGGGGAACTGTTGCCGCAGTTAATTTGTCATGCCTACAAAGGCAAGACAGGTTTTCAACTGGGGCTTTCACTGTACCCTTTATAGGTTAGAACAATCTACAGTGGCAAGATTGCTCATGACCCCAAGGGTTTTTTTCTTGAATACCATTCAAGACCGAGTCATGAAGAATAATAATTTCACTTTCGCATTCCTTTCTGCTGACGTCTGATGTTACGTCAATTGATGGTGACGCAGGTGTTTTGACTTCGTATCTTGTCGCAACTATATCATGATCTGATCTTGGCTTTTTACCGCACAAAGTGGAATTCGGCATGGTTGACGCGGTCTTTGGTGGCACTTTCGAAAGTTTTACGTTGGAACCAACTGCCGACACCTTCAAAGCGTCCGCGTAAGTAGAACTATTTTTGCTCCCCGGAGCTGCACACCTCGTCTGCTCTGAGGAGGCCAGTAACTTGTCGAATTTTTCATCTTGATCGCGAATGATATTTTCGAGCACGGAGATTCGGAAGCAAAGTGATTTTACTAGATCCTTTAACTCAGAAATCTCACTCACTGTGATGGTGTTGGTGTTGGTGGAGGAGGTATTTGTGTTGGTGGTACAGTCACCCTCTGCTCCCAATTCCGTGCAGCTTACGACCTTGTCCTTGGTTCCAACGGCCTCCTGTCTTACGTCTGTTGATACCAAAAAGGAAGCTTCTGCATCATCTTTTTCGTTATTTTTCCTTATCATCTTCCTCCTCCTGTTCCCACTCCTAGTCTTGGCCATCTTCCCGTAAATGGTACAAGCGCTACCAGGATAAAAAATTCTCTGGTTAAGCTAGGTGCACACATCGCAACTTCGAGTGCAACAATGTTGAGTACATCGATGTATTGCAACAATGTCGACAAATGTGATCATGAGCGCAACTGCAAGTTCAACTAGTACAGCGTGTTGAGCCACGTTGCACTGTTTACTGCAGTGCGGTAAAATGTTGAGGCTGGCTGCAACTAAGGTAGGTCAACTACCAATCGTAGACGAGCTTAGCCCTCACGTGACTTAGTTGTTAGAGAGAGAGAGAGAGAGAGAGAGAGAGAGAGAGAGAGCCTCTTCTGACTATGACGCATGTTTAGTGTTTACGTCATCATCACTGACCTCATGTTTGTTTGTTTTTTTTCCATCACTGAAGAAGGGCTTTTATATTTTTCTTGGTGTTTTTTTTTGTATTTTGTTTCTGATTTCTATTCTGACTTAGTTGTTGTAAAGAGGTCATCCGAGGCGAGTGAAATGGCGGAAGGTAGTAGTGCATCGAAGCTTAGCGAGCCCGATAAAATATATCTCATTGAACTCTACCAAGGCCACGAGGCATTGTGGAATGTCTCGTCAGAGCTTTATCATAAGCGAGACGTCAGGGATGCCAGCCTTCGATCAATAGCGATAGTAAGCATCCAAATCTTTCTTCTTCTCCTTTTTTTCTTTTGACTCAGAGTCATCGCTGTGATAAATAACATTTTATCCTCGCTGTCGTCCATTTTGTTATGTAGTCATAGGACCAAGATCACATGACGAAAACAAAAACTCCCGTTGCGTCGTCTGCACCTGGATGCAACTGCAACAACGCGCACGCTCAACTTTTCGCTAAACTTGGGTCAACTTGTACGATGGCATGTTGCAGTCGCGGTTGCAGTCGAAGTTGCGATGTGTGCACCTAGCTTGTCACTTGTTTCGGCATCCATGTTGGCGTAGGAATCCAAAATATCATATCAAATATAATAGGAATCCAAAAAATAATAAGAGGTTACCCAGAAACGCTACTTATTGTATCGTTTTTATAGAGCGCCTTTCCTGCTCAAGAGCTGCTCAGGGTGCTGGCCCATACAGGACCTAGCTCAAACCTTCCACATGTTGCTTTGGGCGCACTATTGTGTCATGTATCTATCAGTGATGGTTGAGGTCGATGTACTATATACACATGTGTGCAAATAACAAACAACCTTGATCTGCGTGACTTCAGAAAAAAAATACTTACAGAAAAAACAAGATGGCAACCCATTCAAGCATATTTCCAGACATACTACACACATAGGTAAACTTCGGAATTTTCAAAAGCACTAATTAATTTTCTTGGCGGTGTGGTGATTGGACAAAATATCGACATGGAATGATTGACCACTATCTGACCTATCTGCAACTATTTGCAAGCAGCAACATTATTAATATTGGTTCGTGCCAGCACTTAGAGTAAACTTTTAGTTGGGATTTGCACGTTAGAACATAAAATGGTGGTGGTGGTGGTGGTGGTAGTAGTATTAATAGTAGTAGTAGTAGTAGTAGTATATAGTAGTAGTATTAATAGTAGTAGTAGTAGTATTAATAGTAGTAGTAGTAGTAGTAGTAGTATTAATAGTAGTAGTAGTAGTAGTAGTAGTAGTAGTAGTAGTAGTAGTAGTGCTGCGACTGCCTTGCATTAGTAGTAAAGTAAAATTAAAGTCCCTAATACAGTTGCCTATAAGGGACCAGAATGTAAAAAACGTGTTAAATATTAAGTCTCTGTAAATAATAAATATTTAGGACCACAGTTAAAAAACAGGTACATATCAACACCAGGAGGGCCTTCATTTCAATATAACTAAGAGCTCTGGACTGTATTTAAAAATTAAAAAAACCAACAGCAGCAACAACAAAAAACGTTACATTAATATAATCAAGTCACATTTAAACATAGGGATAACCTCGTTTAAAAGCCCGTCTAACTTCATAGACCAAATCTTGGGCAAAAAATGCTACAGACTAGGTCAAAAATGCGCACATCGTGGCAAAGGATGGAACCAAAGGTAAAGCAGGGTACTAACGCTCAATGCCGAAATCATTCATCACACTCGCCCTAGGGAAATATAAGATAACAAAGCTAAAAGCATTTAAAAGGTTTGATAAGCTAAGATCGGTTCAGATCTCCGGAAAACCGGGATAAATATTATGCATTAAGAGGGAGGGACAAGGACCACTCATTCATTAAGACACATCACAAAGGATGAGCCCGGTTAAAAGATTGAATACATTCGCAACACCTTGTACAACAAACTAATTAAGCATAAAAGATTAATCTTTAATACTATTTAAATTAAAAGATATCAGGTCTTTGGTTAAATGAAGCATCCTGATATACCGTGTCTGAACTAAGGGAGAGAGAACACACCAACAAAAACCAGACTTTGTGAAATTTTGGAGATCAGGAGTTATCTCCATTGAATCAGGAGCAAATACTCTATAATTATTAGATAACTATAATGAAATTGTTTGGTGAAGTGATCCCTCTTGACTTGCATTTCAAACGTTGTATGTTCCACTATATTTCATTGGTCCAAATATTTTAAACATCCAATCAAATGTGATGTTTTATTCATGTGCTTCCTGTGATCGAAAAGGGGAAGTTCGAGTTTGTTGTGGGTACTTTCATTTTTACACAGGTATGTTTTTATTCTTAGAATTTTCATAATTGCGAGAATTATTTGTGAGAGAAAGAGTGAGCGGAAAGCATTCTCCATTTGCTTTCTTATGGTTGGCATGAGAAGAAGGTTGTCCAAAGACACAATTCGAAATTATGGAAGGGAGGAGAGGGGAGTTTTTCATTTCTTGTGTTCATCGAATCATTATACTTAGTATAATACTACAGTCATATTACCATTAGTAAGTATCTGACATGGATTAAAGAGTTTACAATTATAAATTGTGTAGGGGGGGGGGTGTGGGTGTGTGTGTGTAATTACTCAATTTACTGTTTGCATTAAATATTTCATGCAGGAGTGTGTGTGAACAGAAGATAAAATTCTAATCACAATATCTCATGCAGTATATTTATATGACTTTAAAGTTTAATCAACTACATATTTTGAGGACAAGAACTAAAGAAGACTGTACAGTCTATATATAAATGTGTATACTGTCTGAAGTATCATTTTTACAGAGAGGGACTGAGGGACTACAAAATAATAAATAATTTAAACTCTCTCAACGAGAGAGATGGGACGCTGGATATGGATTTTGGAAGAAGGTAAAAAAAATAGATCACTTTTTTAAAATTATATATTGACAAATGTGTTTATCAACAGAATTCTCCAGTAAATTAATAGTTTATCATAGTAGTGAGCGCCTTCAGTGGTAATTCAAGTTAAGAAATCTTTATTCACACACACATAATAAAGATTTATTTACTCACACACACATAAATCCCCATTGGAGTGCCAGAGTTTTCTGTTTAAATATCTCCATTTTGTGGAAATTTAGTGCTTTAAATTACCACAGTTTCTGTCATTCTTATAAAAATGTATTCTTTCTCGTTCCTAATCTGTTCTATCAATCTACTATCTTCTTCGCTAGACCAGTCACCTACCTTTTTTCTTGAAAACTCTCCCAAAACTCCTTATCTGTGTGTGGGGTCTGTTGGGTCAGCTTGGGGATATTGGACGCTTTCTGCCAAATGGTCACTAGGGCTTTCTATGGCATTATTATTTAACAATGTAGGCATTTTTATGTGTTTTGCTAAGATTGTATTCAAATGATGTTTATATTCTATTTTGTTTGTATAAACAGGAGTGAGATAAATTGGAGTACAGCCTCAGCGTCCTCTGCATGGGGTGCCTTTATTATGAAGTGCCCGGCTGGTGGAATGCCTTCAGTGTTACCATTAGCCTGATTAGGATTGTTCCAACAGATCTTTTATACGGATTGGAGGGTGAGTCCTCTTTCAACCAAGTTGCGGTCTCATTTGGCTCTTTGCAGTCCGTTGGACCCTATAAACAATGACTAACTAGTAATAGTAATACACACACACACACACACACACACACACAAAAGCACACAACAGAAAATTGGCATTTCGCTACCACATGTCTGTGTACATGTACACAACGGGCAGGCTGATAGCTAAACATAGGACACCACACACCCACATACACACACACACACCCACCCACACACACCCACACACACACACACAAGAGCAATGACAACTACATGAGACATAGAACATATTATACACATAATACATTACAAGTTTACATAAATTTATACAAAACAAGGAGATGAAATTTTTTTAAAAAGTGTAATAATAATGTTTTGAATGCAGTACTTTGGCTTAATTTGATAAAATTACGATGTTTAATGCACTGTGTGCATGCCATAAAATGAATGTTTTATGTCGTATGTTCCACCTAACGGTTGTATACCTCAAAACTTCCTATGCACTGCAGCCTAATGGGCAACAGTCAAAATAGTGTAAGCACAGCACTAGGCTTACTACTGGTGGCAAAGAGGCAGATCATTTGGGCGATTTTCTCGGTCACTGCATGGTTGTATAGTGTTCCAAATGTCCCTCACTCCTAACAACAAACGATACCAGGAATATGTGTTAATGTTCAAGCAGGCACAGAGCGCTTTCAAAAAAACCCTCAGAGATATTCATTCAGTGATCGCCTAGAAAACGTCTACGACTGCTCTCCTTCAACACTCAACAAGTTCCGGAAGAACTCGAAAATCAGAGGGGTGGTCTTCTTCCCCTCCAAAACAAAATGCTAATTCCATTACTTTCCAGAATTAAAAAACTCTATTAGGTTATTCCCCTTAGTATCCATTGCGTTGATCAGACTTTCTGAATATTTCAATAAATTTTTTAAAAATGAAAACATGACAATATTTCGGCGTAAACCCCAGGTTGAAAAAGTTTGGACAATGGCAGATGGACTCTAGTGAAAAATGCCCATTTGTCAACATGTGGGGTCAGTGCACCATAACTCAGCATGCACAAGTTCCTTCCCTTGTGGTTCATGTTACTCCTTAATTTACCGAGGAGTGAGTGTGTTTTTTGTTTCAGAAGTCTATACGTTTGAAATGTTACAGAAATCTATACGTTTGAAATGTTACAGAAATCTATACGGTTTAAATGTTACAGAAATCTATGCATTTGAAATGTTACAGAAATCTATGCATTTGAAATGTTACAGAAATCTATGCAGTGGAACCTCCGCTATGCGACCATCAAAAATCTGAGAAAAAACGGTCTTGTAATAGAGGTGGTCTTATACCGGAAACAAGGGGCTGGGAGGGGGGGGTGTCAGGCTCGGAGGGGTATGTAGTCATAATTTTCACAGTCACCAGCATGTATTCTCTGACAAAAAAACCTGTAAAACATGTTTTATTTTTAGCTTTGTCTTTCAGTGATGGAGAAAGTTTTTAAGCTAGGGGTATTTATACCCTCAACCAAAACATGTGGGGGTTTTCATACCCTCATTGCAAACATAAGGGGGTTTTCATACCCCCTTTCAGTTTTTTAGGGGGCACACCAACATACGTAATATACTAATAAACACTTTGCGTGGAAAGTCTTTTCATCAGCTTGAGTTTCTTCAGCCGGGCCCGGTTGCAGCTCACCATTTTCTTCTCTTACCGAGCACTCAAAGCCAAAGGCTGACAAAAAAGTTTGTTTTTCCTTTCCTTCATCTTGTTTTAATTCTTTTTAGCAATTAGTTTTGTCGGCTTTATTTTTCCTTTTCTTCTTCTTCCCCTCAGATCGCTGCTTGTTGGCCATGTTTAATATTGGGTTGTTGTCAGTCTTATATAGCCAATCAAAAGCGTCGAGAAAAAATAGTGAATATTATCGTGCATATGATTGGCTGTTTCTCGGAAGCGACAGAATGAATAGGAGGGGGAGAGAGGGTGGTAGGCGGTCGCTCAGGACGCACAGGCGCACGATCCAAATCGAGCGAGAGCTGTACGCACGACCGAAATAGTTGTACCTGATGATACCTCCCAGCAACTTAGCTTTACGTTTTCATACCCCTTTGGCACTGACTTTGTGCGTGTTTATACCCTTTCATTACATTTTCGTTACGTGATTTCCCAACTCAGTACGTGAAACACGTACGATTGTAAGTGATCTCCATCACTGTCTTTTATTCACAACTTCAAAAATAGAAAACAGGCGTGTCTTCAGGGAACAGGGAAAAACTTTCTCTCTGCCAAACTCAAAACTTTCCTCTTGCGCGACACCATTTTGACAAGCCAGTGTAGGTGAGTATTGTCCCTTACTTGTGAACCGAAAGTAGCAGACAACAGCAGGGGTACTCTAACATGAGAGAAAAAAACTAAAGTTACAGACAATAAATTAACTGATATTTCTTTTAAATTGCCTAAGACGGTCGTATAAAGGGCTTAAGACACGGTCGCTGGTCGCATAAACGAGGTTGTTGCATACTAGAGGTCATTTATTACTGGAAGTGAATTCGTCAGAAGTTTTCAGGTCACATAACGGAGGGAGTCGTATACCAGAGAGACGGATACCGGAGGTTCCACTGTATTTTTGAAATGTTACAGAAATCTATACCTTTGAAATGTTACAGAAATCTATATGAAATGCTGGAACTGATGATGAAGATGATTACGACCAATGTCACCATACAACAGATACAACCACTTCAACAGCAGTTTATTCAGCTTGAACACAGCAGGTTCCACTTGTTTCTGCAAGCACAACGAGGTATAATTATTTATTTATTGAGAGACAAATGCATTACCTAGGGTTGTACAAAAGTTTTAGTTTTGCCTTCCTGCTGTGTAGCCATACATTAAAATTACAACCACTGCAGGCCATCGAAAATGTATTTCTACATGCCATCAAAGAGATTGATATTTGATGTATACGTAACCCGGAAGTCGTGGGAGCGCCACAGATGAACGTTTAACTAGCCTACTCCATCTTTCTCTGTCCTCAGCTCAACCCTGATGGCTTCGCTCAGTGTTGAGCCAGTCCATTCTCGAATGTTGTCCTCCCACCTCTTTTTCTGTCTCCCTCGTCTTATGCCTCCCTGCACCGTGCCTTGCAGGATAGTCTTTGCAAGGCCTGATGCTCTGGTGACGTGGCCATAACCATCGGGGTTTCCATTTTTTCACCCCTTTGAGCATGTCATCGTGTTGTCCAATGGCGCTGTTCTGGAGGACTGCATCTAAAGGTTAACCGGAGATATATTTTTCAAAAGCATATGTCATCTTTACGTATCTTTTAAATGCAAAATGATGATGGCAATGTTAGTGATATTTATGATGATGATGAATAATTTTGAGGAATTGAGAGTGTCGTCACAGCCATGGAAATGGAAACCACTGATGCTGAAGACTGAGGAGTCTAAGGAGAGCACACAAGTCCCACTTTTCCAGGTGTTATTTTCTTTGACAGGAACTGTGGTATGCTTTTCAGTTGATTGATCTGACAGGAACTATGTGGTATGCTTATCAATTGATTGATCTGACAGGAACTATGTGGTATGCTTTTCAGTTGATTGATCTGACAGGAACTGTGGTATGCTTTTCAGTTGATTGATCTGACAGGAACTGTGGTATGCTTTTCAGTTGATTGATCTGACAGGAACTATGTGGTATGCTTTTCAGTTGATTGATCTGACAGGAACTATGTGGTATGCTTTTCAGTTGATTGATCTGACAGGAACTGTGGTATGCTTTTCAGTTGATTGATCTGACAGGAACTGTGGTATGCTTTTCAGTTGATTGATCTGACAGGAACTATGTGGTATGCTTTTCAGTTGATTGATCTGACAGGAACTGTGGTATGCTTTTCAGTTGATTGATCTGACAGGAACTATGTGGTATGCTTTTCAGTTGATTGATCTGACAGGAACTATGTCAGTATGTGGTATGCTTATCAATTGATTGATCTGACAGGAACTATGTGGTATGCTTTTCAGTTGATTGATCTGACAGGAACTATGTGGTATGCTTTTCAGTTGATGGCTTTGACAGGAACTTTGTAGTATGAGTTTCAGTTGATAGCACTGGCTCTGTATTAGAGTACTAGTAGGGCATGGCATGTATAAACCTTTAGCCCTCAGTTAATATCATTTGTTGAACTTTAATCAGTCTCGATTACGATACACTTCCAGACGATACGCAAATCAAGTAATCGAGGGTCAAAATCATGTAGATAATATCCGCCTCAAACATTATGTATGTACATGAAATGGGATTCACTAAGATGATGCAAGTTTGACTGTCAAATACTTAGTAAATATAAACATTGCTTTACCTGACGGCATCACATCAGCAAGCCTAGAACACGGCCACTTATAACTTACCGCCAGACGTCAAGGGACTTAAATTCTTTCTGAACTGTTCTCTTTATGCAGATGCCTGTATTTATTGTGTATGTGATGTGTAACTATGTCACTGTTGTAGCACAATCCATCGAGAGGATGTTTTTTGAAACGTTGTTGTAACACAATCAATGAGGATGTTGTTAATGAAACATTGTTGTAACACAATCAATGAGGATGTTGTTTATGAAACATTGTTGTAACACAATCAATGAGGATGTTGTTTATGAAACATTGTTGTAACACAATCAATGAGGATGTTGTTTATGAAACATTGTTGTAACACAATCAATGAGGATGTTTATGAAACATTGTTGTAACACAATCAAGGAGGATGTTGTTTATAAAACATTGTTGTAACACAATCAATGAGGATGTTGTTTATGAAACATTGTTGTAACACAATCAATGAGGATGTTGTTTATGAAACATTGTTGTAACACTAACAATGGGGAGGATGTGTATTTACCTGAATTTACCTCAATTTACCTGAGTGGCCACTGAGCGTGGCCAACGGGGTAGGAAGTTTGAGAACTTATTGTAACCCCCTTAACTGTCTCTTTATCATGGCGGTTCTTGAACTGGTTGACGGTTTCAGCTTCAACAATTGATTGTTTCAGTGCATTCCATGGGTTCACAACTCTTTGTGAAAAAAAGTTCTTTCTGAGATTCAGTCTAGACCTCTCTTTGAACAATTTGCTGCTGTGACCTCTATGGTAGAATGATGACTGGCATGAAGTAAAAAATTTGTCAGCAGAAACTTTTTCAAGCCCCTTTATAATCTTGAATGTCTCGATGAGATCTCCCCTGTCTCTCCTTTCTTCTAATTTCTGCAAATTGCAAAAAGCCAGTCTCTCATCATACGGCAGGTGACCAATCCCTGTGATCAATCTCGTAGCTCTCCTCTGCACCTTTTCCAACTCTGCGATGTCTTTTTTGTATGTATGAAACATTGTTGTATTGTTGCACAAAGGTTGCTGGTCTGGCTTCCCTTTTAACGGCCTTTGCTGCTCCTGGCCAGACAGAGAAGAGGCAGTTGTTCGGCAAGACTCGTTCCTGATTGTTTGTTTGTCACGCATTATTACTCCCTCATCGGACCTCCCACATGTCCCTGGACCCACGCATCCCATTGCTGCTGTCATAATAATCCTAATAATCATAGTACAGGATGCTATCACAGTCTTTTTCTTCAACCCAACTCAAAGCACTGCAATCACAAAATACCGCTATCACAGAAGTCGGAGTAGAAATCAATTTTTAATGGTGAAATTTTACTTTGATTTGAACCAATACTATTATTGAAGGGCAGAAGGAAACTGGAGAAACCCTCGGTGTCCTCTGCAGTCATCTGCAACATCCGTACATTAATACAAATGCGGATTTTTCGGTATGTAAGTGACTTACCATCTTTTTTGAAGTTGATCTTTATTTTGGCTTTTCTTAATTTCATTGTTTATCCATTTATTTATTTATTTTATTTTGTAATCTCTTCCCACCCACACGTAGCAGTAGGGATGAACACAGGCCACAAAAGAAGTGCATGCACACAGTCAGTGCCGTTCGTGCTACCAAAATGAAAGGAAAGCAGTTTCATAATTATTATTCTTTATTCAGTACAAGTTATATTCATTCCAAAGCATACAATCATTGCTTATCGTATTAATTAACACTGTCCTATACATGCAGCAACACTTGAATTAAATAGTTGTTCTACACTCAGTTACAAAATCATTATCAAAACATGCTGAAACAATTTGTATTTCTATATATTTAGTTCTGCTTAAATACTGTAATAACCCACACCCCACACGCACAATTCTCTATCCGTGGATATCTGCACTATACAAGACCAGGTCATATTATTATCGTCATCATCATCTTCTCTTCATCATCATCATCATTGACCATCATCATCATCATCGGCATAAGTTCGTCCCCCTATCCTATCCTATCCTATCCTATGCTGTAACTTGGAGGTCATTGGGGCACCACAGATGATTGTTTAACCAAGGTACTCCTCTTTCTCTGTACTCAGCAACCCTGATGGCTTCGCTCAATGTCAAGCTAGTCGAGACCATTCTCGAATGTTGTCCTCACACCTCTTTTTTCAGTCACCCTCTTCTTCTACCTCCTTGCACTGTGCCATGCAGGATGGTCTTTGAAAGGCCTGATGATCTGGTGACGTGGCCGTACCATCGAAGTTTCCGTTCGTCACCACTGTGAGCATGTTATCGTGTTGTCCAACAGCTTGTGTGATGGTCTGTCGGACTTCGTCATTGGTGATGTGCTGGGTATAGAAAATGCCAAGAAGTCTTCTGTAGCACCTCATCTCCATGCTTTGTATTCTTTGTTGTAGATCTGCTGTGAGGGTCCATGTTTCGCAAGCATATAGAAAGAAGTTTGTCCCCCAAAATTGTCAAAGTCCAAAATAACAAGGAGAGGAAAAGAAAGAAAAGTTTGAGAAAAGCAAATGGCCCTGTATAACCATTTGGAAGTAATCTTTAATTTGTAATTTTACAAAAAATTGACACCCACCCACCTCTGTAGAAGAATGACAGAGCCTAGAGATTTGTGATACGCTGGTTGTGCACAGCTAAGAAAACCATTGACTGTAGTGTGGAAACGGGCTCATTGTCCATGCAAATTTGAGATAACATTTAGTATTTATATTTTTTTAATTTATAAATATTTGTCAGATTATTATATTTTCAAACTTTGCACCTACCTAATGTGCTTAGTTTTGCTGCCAAAGGAACAAACATTAGTTGAAATGTCACCATAACTTTCTACCCTTTCCACTACTTTAACGTTTGTCTGGGACTTTTGCTGGCGTACTGGGACTAAGAATATGGATGAAATCTTCAAGATCACGGAGAATCTGGACACAAATTACAGCGACGATGGAAACTTACGATGACATCCACCAGTGACATCTAATCAACTTGCAAAGCAAGCACAAGAGACTGCACCATTGCCCTGCTCCTTCATAGTATGATGTGCCAACATCAACAACAACAATAATTGATGTGCTAACAGATGAGGTAATGGTAGTAGCAGCAGTAGCAACCTCAGCCTGTAGTACTCATGTAGCAGCAGTAGCAACCTCAGCCTGTAGTACTCGTGTAGCAGCAGTAGCAACCTCAGCCTGTAGTACTCATGTAGCAGCAGTAGCAACCTCAGCCTGTAGTACTCATGTAGCAGCAGTAGCAACCTCAGCCTGTAGTACTCGTGTAGCAGCAGTAGCAACCTCAGCCTGTAGTGTTATTGTAGTGGTAGTAGCAGCAGTAGCAACCTCAGCATGTAGTACTATAATTGTAGCAGCAGTAGCAACCTCAGCCTGTAGTACTATTGTAGCAGCAGTAGCAACCTCAGCCTGTAGTGTTATTGTAGTGGTAGTAGCAGCAGTAGCAACCTCAGCATGTAGTACTATAATTGTAGCAGCAGTAGCAACCTCAGCATGTAGTACTATAATTGTAGCAGCAGTAGCAACCTCAGCATGTAGTACTATAATTGTAGCAGCAGTAGCAACCTCAGCATGTAGTACTATAATTGTAGCAGCAGTAGCAACCTCAGCATGTAGTACTATAATTGTAGCAGCAGTAGCAACCTCAGCATGTAGTACTATAATTGTAGCAGCAGTAGCAACCTCAGCATGTAGTGTTATTGTAGTGGTAGTAGCAGCAGTAGCAACCTCAGCATGTAGTGTTATTGTAGTGGTAGTAGCAGCAGTAGCAACCTCAGCATGTAGTGTTATTGTAGTGGTAGTAGCAGCAGTAGCAACCTCAGCATGTAGTGTTATTGTAGTGGTAGTAGCAGCAGTAGCAACCTCAGCATGTAGTGTTATTGTAGTGGTAGTAGCAGCAGTAGCAACCTCAGCATGTAGTGTTATTGTAGTGGTAGTAGCAGCAGTAGCAACCTCAGCATGTAGTGTTATTGTAGTGGTAGTAGCAGCAGTAGCAACCTCAGCATGTAGTGTTATTGTAGTGGTAGTAGCAGCAGTAGCAACCTCAGCATGTAGTGTTATTGTAGTGGTAGTAGCAGCAGTAGCAACCTCAGCATGTAGTGTTATTGTAGTGGTAGTAGCAGCAGTAGCAACCTCAGCATGTAGTGTTATTGTAGTGGTAGTAGCAGCAGTAGCAACCTCAGCATGTAGTGTTATTGTAGTGGTAGTAGCAGCAGTAGCAACCTCAGCATGTAGTGTTATTGTAGTGGTAGTAGCAGCAGTAGCAACCTCAGCATGTAGTACTATTGTAGTGGTAGTAGCAGCAGTAGCAACCTCAGCATGTAGTGTTATTGTAGTGGTAGTAGCAGCAGTAGCAACCTCAGCATGTAGTGTTATTGTAGTGGTAGTAGCAGCAGTAGCAACCTCAGCATGTAGTGTTATTGTAGTGGTAGTAAGTAGCAGTAGCAACCTCAGCATGTAGTGTTATTGTAGTGGTAGTAGCAGCAGTAGCAACCTCAGCATGTAGTGTTATTGTAGTGGTAGTAGCAGCAGTAGCAACCTCAGCATGTAGTGTTATTGTAGTGGTAGTAGCAGCAGTAGCAACCTCAGCATGTAGTGTTATTGTAGTGGTAGTAGCAGCAGTAGCAACCTCAGCATGTAGTGTTATTGTAGTGGTAGTAAGCAGCAGTAGCAACCTCAGCATGTAGTGTTATTGTAGTGGTAGTAGCAGCAGTAGCAACCTCAGCATGTAGTGTTATTGTAGTGGTAGTAGCAGCAGTAGCAACCTCAGCATGTAGTGTTATTGTAGTGGTAGTAGCAGCAGTAGCAACCTCAGCATGTAGTGTTATTGTAGTGGTAGTAGCAGCAGTAGCAACCTCAGCATGTAGTGTTATTGTAACCCCCGTTGGGGTGCCGGGGGTTTCAGTATAAATAGTATCCCCACTTTCTGGAAATTTAGTGCTTTAAATTCCCACTGTCGCTGTCTTTCTCATTTGCTCTTTCTCATTCCTGCTCTGTTCTATCCATCTGCTATACTATCTTCTTCTTCGCTAGACCAGTCACCTACCTTTTTTCTTGAAAACTCTTCCGGGACAAGACTCCTTATTTGTGTATGAGGTCTGTTGGATCAGCTTGGGGATATTGGACGCTTTCTGCCAGGTGGTCACTAGGGCTTCCTATGATGTTAAATATTTAGCAATGTAGGCATTTTATATGTATGTGTTTTGTTGATAATTTATAATGATGTTTGTATTCTATTTTATTTTTGTAAACGGGGGTTCGATAAATTAGAGTACAGCCTCAGTGTCCTTTGCGTGGGAGGTCTTTATTGTAAAGTGACTGGCTGGTGGAGAGCTTTCAGTTTTACCACTAGGGTTGTTTCAGCAGATGTTTTATGCGGATCAGGGGTTGTCCGGTCCTGATTTGGCTCGGAAGAGTCCGCTGGACCTAAAGCAATAATCATGTAATGTAATGTAAAGTACTATTGTAGCAGCAATCGCAACCTCTGCATGTAGTGTTATTGTAGTGGTAGTAGTAGCAGCAGTAGCATGTGGTACTACTACTAACTATCAAGGAAAAGCTGAAGGGAAAGACCCACAAACATCTTTTTTTGTAACGACAGCAATTGCCTTCACATTTTAATCTTAAATTGTTTGCTTCTGTCACATTGCCACATGTGTAAACATTACATGTCATAATCCACAAGCAGAAGTCGAACATGAATTACATCCATTGATGTGCAGCAAGCGAGCAACGCGATTGTAATATTTAGCACATATTTTGACGTTCCACATCGTATGAAGGCATTGAATCAGCTTTAGTGAACATGTTTGATTTTTGGTGAGTCATGTATAAAACAACCCGGTCACTTTGGTCGATAAGTTGGCCGTCTGCCGCTCAACTTTCGCATGCATATGAACCATAATAGACAAAAGACCCTTTTAAACAAAGAAATATGTCTGAACATTTACTCCATTGTAAAATTATGTCTGAACAGTTACTTCTTTGTAAAATATCTGTTGACTTAGGTCATTTAGAAAAATGAGGGGAAGGAGCAGAACAAGAAACAACAGTACAGTTCAGTACAGAAGAGAGTTCAGGATATTTTTTTTTTTTTTTTTTATTTTAACAACTTTATTATCACTGAGGTGAAATTCGGGCTATTTTGTTTTCGAAAGTACAACAGCCCCAGGTGAAGCGCTTTACCCAAGGTACATGCTGGGTGTGTTCTTGTCACCGGCACTCACCCGCATCATGAGCGTCAGGATCTTTAAAGTCCGTTATGATGGAATGCATGCGACACAGACTAGACCTTGGTTTATACTCTCATCCGAAGGAGTAGGAAACGGGAGTTAAGTGTTTTTCCTAAGCACACAACACAATGGCCCGGCCTGGGCTCAATCCCGGGACCTTCAGATCCGCAAGCCAAAGCCCTACCATTAGGCCACCATGTCTCCCTAGGATAGACAAGATGACAAAACTGCAACACACAAGTCTAGAAGTATAGTTAAAAAATGTCAATTTAGTGAATGGAGATGGATGTTTTTAGGGACAAAAAAACTACTAACCTACAATTACACGAAGGGACTATATTTGGTGTTGCCTTTCACTTTCTTTATTGTCTCAGCGTTCCATCATGATTTTGTTCTTGCATTTACTTTTAGGATTGTGAAAAGAAAAAGTTCAAAGTTCACCCTATTTTACACGAAAATATATTACACAATGTCAGTCCGTTTCACCTGTTGGTTATGAAATTGTTTCCCCTGACAGGACATCACAAGCTTACAGTACTTTTTGAAGTATTTATTTATTAATTCCAAATATAATTTGGGTTTTATGTGAACATAATTTTACCCCCATTTCTCCATCTAACTGGCGCAATTTAAGATATACGCATGCAAATGATAGATTTCTTGCAAATTTTACTTGAAAGATTTCTACACATTTCTTCTACACTGGAAGGATTGAGCTTTTCTAATGCTAAGAATGATGAGGCTTCCATGTTGACTAATGCCAAAGACCGGTGTTGAGTAGATGAACAGTTTGCTTTGACTTGTTTTTGTGGGTTCAGATCAGGGATAAATCAGACTTTTGAAAGGTTTGTGTATTCACAATTTGAAATGGCCCACTATCTGAACTAAATTGCCTGTTATTATTATTAACTATCAGCAAGCCAAAATATAAATATCAAAGGGAGACAGACCACTATTCCAGATAATGTTCCTCCGAAGTTTGGTCAAAATCCATTATGCGTTCTTGATACAATTATATGGCTTTTAACGGATGGACAGACAGATATTTTGCTCATTCTGATTCTCCATCGACTATTTGAAAGTATTTTCATATATAAAAACAGTGGATTACTATGTCTCTGTTGCTGTATCTGATATAGGACTGTTCTGTGTGCAGTTGCCAGCTTTGTCCACCAGTGGAAGTGATTGAGGCATTCGGACCCATAGTACACAAGTGGGGGGAACAGTATCTTGACAGCCCTGTTCACTCTAGTGTAAATATACTTTAACTTTAATTGAGATTTACTCGTTAAAATGTCGCATTTAGTGATTTACTGGTTGTACATTTAGTGATTTACTGGCCTTGCCTACAGGTTGTGCTCTGGTTTTTGATGGATGCGTCATGCATCTTCATTGTCATAGCTCCAAGTCTAAGTCGGTCATCATCATCATCATGATAGGTGTCATTATCCGTTGATCATCATCAAAATTATGTTTATTTCGTAACAAAATCGTGAAATTGCTGAATCCATTAAATTTGGCAGCTGAGTTGCCGAGTTCATGAGATTGGCTATCACTTGCCAAGAACGCACATTTGGCAGGCTACTGCCGAAATAATGAAAAGCCTTTTCAAAGTTAACAAATTCATAAAATTGGCAGTTTTGAACTTTATTTGGGAAAAGCAGTGTTACATGTTGTAGTTGTCACAATAAAAAGTGAACACAAACAGATAGCATCCATCACGTAATTATTGATGTACAACATTGTGCCCATTTCATGAAGTCATCAACTTTGAAATGTCTTTTCACTATTTCGACAAAAGCCTGACAAATTTGCATTTTCGGCAAGTGATTGCCAATTTTACAAAATCAGCAAGTGAACGAATTCATTACGACATATAAAATATATATATAATCATCATTGTAGACATCAGCATCATCATTATCATCATGTTATCATGTCATGTTGTATTTTGGTTTTGCATGGCTGGAAACAATTTTTTTTTAAAAGATTAATCTTTATTTTGCCATATGTTTTCAAATGTTGGTTGTAATTCTGTTAATCCTGCCATCAGCACTGGCAGCAGCAGTTGGCTATTTAAAACTTGATAAAAACAGTATAACATTAAGTTAATTATAGGCAACTACAGCTTTTTATCTACCAAGCTTATGCAGCTCTAACAACTTTAACATTGTGTTTCAGTTACCATCGCCATGCATTGGATCTCGGTGAACCCTGTAGTGGAGCGAACTGCAGACGATGAAGTGTCCAATAGATGATGACAGCCTTCATGCACCGAGTTTTGTTTACCTGCTTTGTAATTGAAAATGACGCTGGACCTAAAGCAATAATCTTGTATTGTATTGTAATTGAAAATGAATAATTGGCCAAATTAAACTCCGTTGTTTTTGATGTGTCGGTGAATCAAAATTTACATGTGATTTTTGAGGCGTTAAATATTAGGGTCAAGATTGAATATTCTGAGAGAGAGGGTGCACAAGAGAGGTGGTCTCCAGATCGTTAGTGTTTATCAACTTTGTTTTCGATGTATGACAGTTGCAATTATAAGACAAATGGATGCAGCAAAACTTAAGAATCCGATAGAATGGAGAGAAGTGTATGAAAATAAAGGCAAAGTCTAACAACAAAGTGAAGCGTTCATCTCAATTTTATTTATACATAAATTTGTGAAAAGATGTGTTGGACGCAGGGAATTATTTTTCAAATAATGTTTATGAAGCCGCAGTTTCAGCAGATTTCTTTGCTGGTGGCTTCTGGTTGTCCAGCTTTATGGCTTCTGGTTGTCCGGCTTCATGGCTGTGAAAAGCAGCACCTGCATAAAGAAAACAAAAAATAGAAAACAAACTTTTGAAAGAAATAATGTAAATAATACATTAAATGTGCATAAAAAAAAGTAATAAAACATAAGAAACAAAAATGCCTGTGCAAGGTTAGACATAAGTAGATTAAAAACCTCTCATCATCTTGTGTGGCTCAGTAGCTCAATAGGTAGAGAGCCACACAAAAAACACAGTTTGAGAGAGCGCAAGATCAAACCCAAGTAACAGCCAAAATTTATTTTAAAAAAAGTAAATGGGGGAAAAGTGCAAACAAAAATATAGAGGGATGAAAATGCAGTGGTGGAGAGACAAAGGGTGTTGAACACAAGAGAGGTAGAGAGAAGGGAAGAGAGGGGGGAGCACAAAAGGGGAAGCGCACGAGAGAGAGAGAGAGGGCACGAGAGAGAGAGAGAGGGCACGAGAGAGAGAGAGAGCGCACGAGAGAGAGAGAGCGCACGAGAGAGAGAGTGCGCACGAGAGAGAGAGCGCGCACGAGAGAGAGAGAGCGCACGCGAGGGAGAGAGACAGCGCACGCGAAAGAGAGAGAAAAGTGCACACAAGAGGAGAAAAGGGGAAGTACTTTTTTTTTAAATTTTCCACAGCGCCCCAATTCTTTTCTCTCTTCTTTTCTACTCTCCCCCCCACCCCAATCCTCTTTTATTTTACCCCTTCCTTTTCGTCACCCCCCTTCTTCAATCTTCCATCCCCAATCTTCTCTCCCTTCCCCCCCCCCCTTCTTCAATATCTCCACCCCCCTTCTCTCTTCCCCCTCACTCAAATTTCTCTCCCTCCCCTCCCCCCCCCCCCCAAAAAAAAAAAAAAAAAAATCCCCACATTGTCTTTTCTCTCCCCCCCCCCCAATCCTCTTATCTCCACCCCCACCCATCCACATCTCCCACCCTCTCAACTGCAACTCAAAAAAATCCACAGAATAGCAATGACCTTGATCTTTAAGAAAGTACAAATACGATTGATCTTTTTGTCTGTAAATTTGAGATATTTAGCAAAACAGTTTTAGCTAACAAAATTATTCCAGCGATAATGACCTTTGCAACAAGCAAATATGACCCTGTGACCTTGACCTTGATGTGAAGTCATTCTTTCACTGATGGGTAACCATCTTGCCAACATTGGCTGTGAAAGCTGAAATAGGTTCTGAGATATTAATCCACTTGCATCTGTGGCACAGACACTGGACAGACAGACTGACCAATTTGTTTTAGTTTTGCCATATTAGGACTACTTGGGACTAATTTTGAACAGATTTGTGAACAAAACTGTTGGGCGGCGAGTACATACATTATTATGCATGGGAATCTATAAATAAATTCTATGAATATAAATTAAATCCAGCACAATCCCAGTATTAACAGCAGTAATAACCAGAGAAAAGTAATAATATGGTTTTATGCTGCCAATGACCACATGATTTCATTTTGGCAAGAGGACAAAGTCAATTTCCCTCCATCATACTTAAGAATATACCCCAGTTGGGGTGCCGGGGGTTTCAGTATAAATAGTATCCCCACTTTCTGGAAATTTAGTGCTTTAAATTCCCACTGTCGCTGTATTTCTCCTTTGTTCTTTTTCATTCCTGCTCTGTTCTATCAATCTGCTATACTATCTACTTCTTCACTAGACCAGTCACCTACCTTTTTTCTTGAAAACTCTTCCTGGACAAGACTCCTTATTTGTGTATGAGGTCTGTTGAATCAGCTTGGGAATATTGGACGCTTTCTGCCAGGTGGTCACTAGGGCTTCCTATGATATTATTTAGCAATGTAGGCATTTTATATGTATGTGTTTTGTTAATAATTTATAATGATGTTTGTATTCTTTTTTTCTTTTTTTTGTAAACGGGGGTTCGATAAATTAGAGTACAGCCTCAGCGTCCCCGGCGTGGGATTTCTTTATTGTAAAGTGACTGGCTGGTGGAGAGCTTTCAGTTTTACCACTAGGGTTGTTTCAGCAGATCTTTTATGCGGATCAGGGGTTGTCCGGTCCTGATTTGGCTCGGAAGAGTCCGCTGGACCTAAAGCAATAATCATGTAATGTAATCTCTTTCCACACACTCTCCCTCTATCATCATCTCCCCCACCCATTCTCCTCCCACCCTCTAAATACTCAACCCTTCCCACCCACCTTAATCCTCATCTCTCCACCCCTCTCTATTCTCATCTCTTTCCCCCTATCCTCATCTCCCCTCAACAAGTGGCAACAGTTACCTCCCTTCATACCTGTATGGAGCATTGGGGGATAAAAAAAGAATAATACAAAGACCATTTCTTTTTGTGGTCATGACCTGCATGAGGTAGAGAACCAGGGGTAAGGGAGAAAGCAGAGGTGAGAGGTGACGAGTAGGGAAGGTCCAAATGGTGAAAAGGGGAAGTACAGATAGATAGACACTCAATGTTTATAGGGTCCAGCAGACTGCCAAGAGCCGAATCAGGACCACACAAAATTAAGTGAAATCAGACTAAACTGTTAACATTTAAGAATGGTAAAAAAATGTAACTAAAATCAGTCTTACCAATAAAATCCAACCAAGAATACAAAACAAGACGATATGATTTATATGTGATAAAACAAACCAACATCATGTAAAAATTTAAACAGGTGTTGACTATTGCATACTTTTAAAATCTCAATAAAAGGTATTGAACCAAAATATCTTTCTCTTTCATCAACCAGATCAGCACATTCAGACATAAAATGGTGAAAGGAAAATGATTTGTCACATGCAAAGCACCATGGTGGTGGTTCTTTTTTTTAAAAGAAAACTATGGATGATATAAGTATGCCCAATATGAAGGCGAGCCAAAACAGTTTCTTCTTTGCAGGTGTACACCCCCCATTAGTGTGCCGGGGGTTTCAGTATAAATAAATAAATATAATTAAAGAGTGGTCAAAATCTGTTCAGTTAGTACTTGAGCAATGGCTTCCAACGGAAAGAGATCTGGGTGACAGGGTCGTTCAGATTCATAACTATTTCAAGGCATTCTCAAGTCTGGAAATACAAGAGGAGAAGACCGTCAAGAAAAGGGGATAGAGGGACACATAAATTGCGATACAAAAGAAGGGACACTCTTCTACTGACTGTCAATATAGGGGTGGGTGGTCATGTAGTACAACAGTGACTTCTACTGTCTGTCAATATAGGGGTGGGTGGTCATGTAGTACAACAGTGGCTTCTACCGTCTCTCAATATAGGGGTGGGTGGTCATTTAGTACAGTGACTTCTACTGACTGTCAATATAGGGGTGGGTGGTCATGTAGTACAACAGTGACTTCTACTGACTGTCAATATAGGGGTGGGTGGTCATGTAGTACAACAGTGACTTCTACTGACTGTCAATATAGGGGTGGGTGGTCATGTAGTACAACAGTGACTTCTACTGACTGTCAATATAGGGGTGGGTGGTCATGTAGTACAACAGTGACTTCTACTGACTGTCAATATAGGGGTGGGTGGTCATGAAGTACAACAGTGACTTCTACTGACTGTCAATATAGGGGTGGGTGGTCATGAAGTACAACAGTGACTTCTACTGACTGTCAATATAGGGGTGGGTGGTCATGAAGTACAACAGTGACTTCTACTGACTGTCAATATAGGGGTGGGTGGTCATGAAGTACAACAGTGACTTCTACTGACTGTCAATATAGGGGTGGGTGGTCATGAAGTACAACAGTGACTTCTACTGACTGTCAATATAGGGGTGGGTGGTCATGAAGTACAACAGTGACTTCTACTGACTGTCAATATAGGGGTGGGTGGTCATGAAGTACAACAGTGACTTCTACTGACTGTCAATATAGGGGTGGGTGGTCATGAAGTACAACAGTGACTTCTACTGACTGTCAATATAGGGGTGGGTGGTCATGTAGTACAACAGTGACTTCTACTGACTGTCAATATAGGGGTGGGTGGTCATGTAGTACAACAGTGACTTCTACTGACTGTCAATATAGGGGTGGGTGGTCATGTAGTACAACAGTGACTTCTACTGACTGTCAATATAGGGGTGGGTGGTCATGTAGTACAACAGTGACTTCTACTGACTGTCAATATAGGGGTGGGTGGTCATGAAGTACAACAGTGACTTCTACTGACTGTCAATATAGGGGTGGGTGGTCATGTAGTACAACAGTGACTTCTACTGTCTGTCAATATAGGGGTGGGTGGTCATGTAGTACAACAGTGACTTCTACTGACTGTCAATATAGGGGTGGGTGGTCATGTAGTACAACAGTGACTTCTACTGACTGTCAATATAGGGGTGGGTGGTCATGTAGTACAACAGTGACTTCTACTGACTGTCAATATAGGGGTGGGTGGTCATGTAGTACAACAGTGACTTCTACTGACTGTCAATATAGGGGTGGGTGGTCATGAAGTACAACAGTGACTTCTACTGACTGTCAATATAGGGGTGGGTGGTCATGAAGTACAACAGTGACTTCTACTGACTGTCAATATAGGGGTGGGTGGTCATGAAGTACAACAGTGACTTCTACTGACTGTCAATATAGGGGTGGGTGGTCATGAAGTACAACAGTGACTTCTACTGTCTGTCAATATAGGGGTGGGTGGTCATGAAGTACAACAGTGACTTCTACTGTCTGTCAATATAGGGGTGGGTGGTCATGTAGTACAACAGTGGAAAGAGAAGGAAGGGAGACAAGTGAGGATGGGGTTGAAATAAGTCCACACAATTTAGTTTCACTATTTCTGTTGTTGTTAGTAATTATTGTTAGTAATAATGCAAGAAAGAAATAAGAACACAGCTGTTGCGGCTGTCAAACAGCTGGAGGGAAAAAAGAACTTCACACTAGATTGACACTCCTTTCAATCCCTTTCATGCCAGAGACAAGTTTTCTTTTCTTCAATGTTAATTTCAAATTTGCATTTCTAAAAGTGTTAATTTCTCGGCAGTTTTGCGAGTCAGCTTAATCCTAAAGAAGAATAATCAAAACTAATGGACTGAACAATCTGTCAACTTTGAGATACAGGGCAAAACTGGTTTAGACTAGACTAGACTAGGCTAAGCCCATTTGACTCACATGCCCCTTACGGAACTTATTCACAATAGTACGCGGTATGGATTAAGTTAAAAAAAAACTAAAATAAAAAATAATATTGATTTTGATCTTGCAATGACCTTAATCTCTGGTTCCAAATAAAAACTCATGAATGCACATGTTTTCTATTTTTGTGGGGTAAGCGGCCATGAGATCACGCCATATCAACAATCAAGTGGTCATCAAAAGATATTTTCTTTTTTCTACCAAGAGGTGAAAAGTTAACCCTCAAAGTAATATGCTTGTTTACGATAACATAAGGAAAAAAATTGGGCCGGTAAATGTTTTTTTGTTTTGTTTTTATTGACCCGACCCTAAACTTTGGGGGGGGGGGGGGGGGGCGGGACCTTTTTTGACTTGGTTGCAAATTTTGTTGGCTTTTTTCAATTTTACTTCCAGACTATTCCCCCCCCCCCCCCCCCCCCAAAGTTTAGGGTCGGGTCAAAAAATTAGGGTCAGTCGGGATACCGTAGACATTTTGGGGGAGTGGGGGTGGGGGCCTTATTTGTATTTTTGTATTTACTTTACTTTCATTTAATGTTATTGTTTTTATCTTTATTTTTATTATTATTATTATTATTATTATTATTATTATTATTATTACTATTATTACTATTATTATACCTCCATTTGGTTATTCAGCAAAGCATTTTCTCCATTCCCCCCCCCTCCCCTGTTTCATTATTGATTTTATTTTAATTATTTTATTTATTATAATACAAGTTTTAATATATTACTTTCTTTTATGAATGTGTTTAATTGTATTCCATTTATTTTGTTTTATTTTATTAAACTGCATTATATGTTAAAATATGTTATACATTTTAATTTATTTAAAATTTTGATTTCAGATTTATTATTTCATTTATTTTGTGTTCATTTTAAATTAATTAATTTATCTTATCCTATTCTGTAACTAAAAATTCGTTGGGACACCACAGCTGATCGTTTAACCAGCGTACTCCACCTTCCCCATCCTCAGCAACCCTCATGGCTTTGCTGTCAAGCTAATCCATTCTCGAATACTGTCCTCCCACCTCTTTTTCCATCTCCCTCTTCTTCTGCCTCCTTGCACCGTGCCTTACAGGCTGGTCTTTCAAGGCCTGATGTCCTGGTGACGTGGCCATACCATCGGAGTTTCCATTTCTTCACTACTGTGAGCATGTCATCGTATTGTCCAATGGCTTGTGCTATGGTCTGTCGGACCATCGTTGGTGATATGCTGCATAGGAAATGCCCAGAAATCTTCTGTAGCACCTCATCTTTGTATCTTTGTATTCTTCGTAGTAGATATGCTGTGAGGGTCCATGTTTCGCAAGCCTATAGGAAGATGGAGATAACAAGGGTGCGCAGCAGCCTTACCTTGGAGTGTAGACTGATGGTCCCGTCTTTCCAAATGGGCTTCAACCCTGTCAGGGCAGCAGTTGTTTTTGCGATCCTGGAGAGAA
This sequence comes from Oncomelania hupensis, assembly GCA_036898135.1. NCBI lineage: Eukaryota > Metazoa > Mollusca > Gastropoda > Littorinimorpha > Pomatiopsidae > Oncomelania > Oncomelania hupensis. The sequence goes on along the minus strand of CM072519.1, from coordinate 2,138,732 downwards.
CTTCCTGTCGGGACGCATGGTCTGATTAAATGGCTCCTAAATGTAGTGGAAATGGAGGCGACTGGTTGAGGCTTGCGAATGGGGAAACCATGAGGACATGGTTCGATTTGAGCTGTGGTATCTGTAGCGGAAAGGGAGGCGACTGGTTGAGGCTTGGGAGAGAAGTTGTCTACCTTGAATTTCTTGTTAGACAAACCTTGGGTGACTCCTGCTGTGCAAAATCCTTTGGGGATGCCATTGGGTTATGCAGGACAAGGCTGACCATTCGCCTTCTGCTTTTGGTTGTGAGCTGGACTACATTGTCAGCAGGCATTTTATTTTATTAGGTTGAAATAGGCTGTACTCTAATTTATCAAACCCCTGTTTACAAAAATAAAATAAGAATATAAGCTTCATTATAAAATATTAACAAAACACATACATATTAAATGCCTACATTGCTAAATAATATCATAGAAAGCCTTAGTGACCATTTGGCAGAAAGCATCCAATATCCCCAAGCTGACCCAACAGACCCCATACACAAATGAGGAGTTTTGGGAGAGTTTTAAAGAAAAAAGGTTGGTGACTGGTCTAGCGAAGAAGATAGTACATTGATAGAACAGAGTAGGAACAAAAAACAACAAATAATAATGACAGAAACAGTGGGAATTTAAAGCATGAAAATGAGTGCCCCCGAAAAAAAAAAATGCTCTTGACCTTGAGATGACCTCTGGCTCCAAAATGTACTATCAAACTACAGCAAAAGTTGTATTATGCCAAAAAAAAAAGTGATCTTGGGATGAGCGTGACTTACACTGTCCTCTCATGCTCACGTATAATCTACACAATGCTGTTGAACACTATGGGTTAAATATACAGCCATTCCACTATTTTAATACTTGTTTTTGCAAGGCCCTAAATGACCTTGACCTTCAAGATCAACGCAAAAACTTAAACATACATAAAATGGTGAATCTATTGTATGGACTTTATATCTCTTATAGTTTAGGATGAAGATCACTTCAAGGAACCTATGCTAAATGACTTTGGACAGCTCCAGTGACCTTGACCTTGGAGTGAGGTTGACCAAATGTGCATAGTAGGTGTGTGTTACGTGGTCATTTATCAATAGCTGATTCAGCCCCATTGCTTGAATCTTGGTATGTGGTTTATCCACGCAACCTGTATACTCGGCAACAAGGCAGGCGTCGTCGAATAAAGTTTTCCAACTTTATTCAGCAAACATCAACCAATGCATACAAGATCGCTTTCGGAAAATCGTTACAACAATCATCCCTACAAGCAGACAGTACATTACTTATATAGCCTCTCTCCAATCGAGAAAAAAGTTCGAACATTCCAACATGACGCAATAAAACCCAATAGAAACAAAACTCATCACCGGAACTACGCACTGTCTTACGTCATAGAACTTTCTTTAGGTTATGAATCGCTTAGCTATTACGAGGCCGTTCTGGAAGTATCGGTCGATAATAAAGAAGTAATTCCAGAAAATTCGCAACAATATCGACCAACGAAAACCATTAACATTATACAAAGCCTCTTCTAGCAAAAGCAAAAAATCAAATCAAAGGTACGTACACGCTATCATTGCATGCTTTGCAAAACAAAATGATCGGATCTATACTAACATTTGCTGACCTCTTGACCTTGAAGTGAAGTCATTCATTCACTGATTGATATAAATCATATTACCAAGATTAGTTGTGAAGGTTAAAATAGGTTCTAAAATATGAATCCACTTGCAACTTTTGCACAGACAGGCAGACACCGGACGGACAGACTGACCAATTTTTTTTTAGTTTTGTCATTTCTGGATTACTTAGGACAAATTTTTTACAGATTTGTGAAAATCTGGAGACCAAAATATGTGGGGTGAGTAGACAGACTCACATTGTTATGCATGGCAGTCTATAAAAAAATTCTATGAATATAAATAAAATGCAGCACAATCCCAGTACTAACAGCAGTACAAATAGCAGTACTAACCAGAGAAAAGTAATGATATGTTTTATGATGCCAATGACCACATGATTTCATTTTGGCAAGAGGACAAAGTCAATTTTCTCTTTATGATACTTGGGAATTTGACAACGGCAATGTTCTCCATATTGCACATTACTTCACCCCCTCCCTCACATACACACACACCACACACACTCACGAACACACTATCCTGTATTTCAGACCCTGAAAATGAATACAAGAAAACTACTGAAGTCAATTACGATTGAGTTGTAAGTGAAGACAGTAGTCAAACGTTTTCCTAAAGTGGAAAAATTCATACCATGTCACAATTAAGATGATGCTGCACTGAAACATTATATTACATAAGGCTAAAAAAAATGTTTGTTTACGATAACATGGGGGGAACAAATATCAGTGGTTCCCATAGGCCTCAAAACTGGCTGTCAACATTGATGCACTGATACAAATTCTGAGGGTCATTTCAAAATTTTTAAGGGTCAAATCAAAATTGTGACCCTCCACCACGATTTGAGTCTTATTGTGCCTCTGGGTCATTTTGAGTTATTTGTGCTATCTTAAAGTATTTTGAATGCCAATTTCAATGGAAAAAAACGTTTGAAAATCTGACGAATAGTCTCGGAGCTACATGCTTTTTACTTTGCCCCCCCTCAAAAACGCGATTCTGAGAAATCTCGAAATTTGTGTTTACAAACTTTAAGACAGTAATTTCCTTAGCAACCATGCATGGATCTTAATGAAATTTGGCTCTGTAATCTAGCACAGCATTAACAACACACACACACATTTTCATTTCAAAGTATGAAGTACTTTTATTTGTACACTTTTTTAAAATACATGTTAAAATGCATGTTTTACTTAGTTAACATTTTTATGCTGGCCGATTGCTACTACCATAATAATTTTATTCATAAGAATATTAAAATCATTACAAATGAGCAAATGTCAACAATTTGTATGAAATAGCAGCATAAAATAAAAAAGTATGTGGTCTAAAAATTGTTTAATTTTTTCAGGGGGCAGGGGGTGGGGGGTGGGTGATTTTAATCACAAGCCACCATGAAATTATCCTAAATTAATGTTTACCAAGAGACATACAATTTTAGTTCTTTTCCAAGCAGATAAAGCTTTAAGTTTCTGATACCCTAAAAAATAAAAATAAAATTAAATGATGCATTTTGCTGTCTGTGTCACTAGTTTCCTCTTCGTGTTCTAGGCCTACACCATCACAATCACTTTCGACACCACCACTCACTTCATCATCACTTTTCTCCTCGTCCTCGCTTAAATCACTGGTATCTTCCAATTCTAGAGATGTAAAATACTCTCTTATCAGACTTTCTAATTCTTCTGAATCTTTTTGGTCCGTAATATTTGCATCTCTAGCCGAATTCAACGCTTTTGCGACGAAAGCTTCGGAGATGCCACGAGCAGCCATGTTGCAAAATTTTATTATTTCCTGCTGGTTGGTTAGTTGACGTCACGCGCAGATATTAGCCAATCGTGGAGCGAGCTTCCCCTATATGGTGACGATTTGTTTACAGGGGCATTCCCGGAGAACTATTATTTTTAGCCTATCATTTTAGCTTTCTATTTCGAATCAACCAATCGTATTCTACATAGTATAAAAGCTGAGACAAAGACCTTTCAATCGGTGCATAGAAAAAAAGACCGGGTCGGCTCTAAAAGCATAGGGAGGACAGGTTGTTCAAAAGAAGTGGTTTTGGAAAGATTTTCTCACCAAAACGGGATAGGTGGTGCTTTTAAAACACATTTATAATACTTTTAGAAGTGAATTTTAGCAAAATTCCAACGGAAACATGTAGATAAATGATTAAAGAATCAGCAACAACTAAAATCTCCAAACCGACAACCCACACCCCCTGCACCTATTTTTAGTGATTGCTCGGAATGGACTCAGGCGCAATACGACTCATCCCGTGGTGGAGGGTCACAATTGATCAAACAGACAATTACTTACACACAGAAATGATGGCAAAACAATAATACAACACATTCAGTATAACAAAACAATTTTTAGTTTATTCTGGTTTCTATCCATAACGTAAAAAACAGTGAAATTGTTTTTTTCTTCTTGTCAATTGCAAAACTAAGAAAGAAAATGCTGAAGTGAAAACAGACAGTTAACATAGTTTTATCTTTTTCAGTTCACTTTTTACACTGGCACCTGAATGTGGTTCAAAAAAAAAAAAAAAAGAAAAAGAGGAAAAAAAGCGATAATTATGAAAGTTAAAGAAAACAATTTTTTTAATTTCCTGCGCTCCTTGTCAGAGCTGAATTTTCTGGCAGCTGCAGCATTAATGTCACTTGCTTTGGCAAGGCTTACACTCGATTCATCATCAGTTTGAGACTGAGACTGAGTCCCGGACCGAGTCCTCATCAGCCACATGTATAGCACCATGTTTACGCAAAATAATGGCAAGGGGAACAACTCTACAAAACTATGTCAGAGGAAGTATAAAATCGTCGTCTGCTGTGCACTGGTGTCTATGGACGTTAAGCAAAAATAAACTAACACCAATTCAATAGTGATACCGATCATTGCTGTAAAGTCACGAAAAATGACCGTGTCTTGGCAGAGAAAAACGTGTGCGTCATAAGACGCACAGATCTGAAATCTCTGCGTCATTTCTGTATTTTAATGCTTAAATTATGCGCTGCAGTGCGTTATGGGGAACTCTGAATATGGTCAGTAGGTTGATTTCTATTTCTTTTCATCTTTTCTTTTAAAATCTTTTTCACCTTGGGTGCTATCTTTGGGCTTTTTCTCCTTTTTTCCAGACGATCTCAACAAAAGGTTACGTTTGGGCCAAAAAATTAGGGTCGATTGGGATAACATAAACATCCTTTTTCTTGTTGCCCTAAAAGCTGCCTTCCCAATAAAAGTTAATTATGTTATCTTTTCACACATACACACACAAAATAATTAAAATACATAAATTAATAAAAACAATCTTTTAATAAAAATGTAATATCTACTGTGAAAAAAACTGCAGAAAATCACTCACCTCCAAAAATCCCGATATGGAAGAGACAACGTAGGTAAATGACCATTGTCCTCATGATGAAGTTTTGCCAACATTGTCATTGACGATAATCAGGTCCCAGATACCTCTGTCGTTGAGTTTTCTGCACAACATAAATACTAACATCAATGTTCATTTTATTTTGTTTACAGCTCAGCTAACCATGACACCCATATCAGGGCTGTCTGCATGTGAGGGGTAGATTACTTGAATGACAATAAAATAGGTTTACATACTTATGGTTAGAAGTGAATTGCCAGCCCAAAATAACTATACCATGCCAAACAATGAAACCACACTAGAAGTCAATACTGGTCAAGCTTCTGTCACAGTGAGCATTGATTGATTGATTGATTGTTGCTTTAGGTCCAGCGGACTCCCCCGAGCCAAATCAGGACCGGACAACCCCCGATCCGCATAAAAGATCTACTGAAACAACCCTAGTGGGAAAACTGAATGCCCTCCACTGGCCAGTCACTTTACAATAAAGACATCCCACGCAGGGGACGGCTGAGGCTTTACCCCAACTACTCGAACCCCTGGTTACAAAAACACAATAGAATACAAACATCATTATAAATCATCAACAAAACACATACATATAAAATGCCTATATATTGCTAAATAATAACATCATAGGAAGCCCTAGTGACCACCCGGCAGAAAGCGTCCAACATTCCCAAGCTGATCCAACAGACCTCATACACGAACAAGGAGTCTGGTCCCGGAAGAGTTTTCAAGAAAAAAGGGAGATGACTGGTATAGCGAAGAAGACGATAGTATAGCAGATTGATAGAACAGAGCAGGAATGAGAAAGAGCAAATGAGAAAGACAGCGACAGTGGGAATTTAAAGCACTAAATTTCCAAAAAGTGGGGATACTATTTATACTGAAACCCCCCGGCACCCCAACGGGGGTACTGTTGCCGCAGTGAATCGGTCCTGCCTACAAAGTCAAGACAGGTTTTCAACTGGGGCTTTCACTTTTCCCTTTATAGGTTAGAACAATCTACAGTGGCAAGATTGCTCATGACCCCAAGGGGTTGTCACAGTGAGCAAAGCAACTTTTTATTTTATTCAAACTCAACGTTTCACAATCATGATCACCTAAAAGTCCAACTCTACAGTTTGTATTTTTTTAATTATTAAGAAAATCAGACTTCTTTTACAACATAAAATGAGTACAAAACCTTACTCTGGTCACAAGAACAGTATTACATTCCATGGAAGTGAAAGCCTTACACCTTGGCAAAGAAGCTAACACAACCCCTACATTAAGATCAATCTTCTCCTCCTCCTCATGCTGGAACTTTTCTTGAAAAGCGTTGGCAGCGGGCGTTCTGGCATGATACTCATGTACAGAGTGGGTCATGGTGTGTTGCATCACCAGAAATCAGTCATCATCAGTGTCTCAACCTACAAGCAACAATCTCTCCATAATAAACTTTACCAAACAAACTTTAGACAATGTATTGTAAATGACAATCTTACTAAAGGAAAAATAATGTTTACAAATTAATACATTTTATTAAAAATAAATTTCCATTACAACTTCAGTAGTAACAACAATAATAATCTGACGCCAAGAAACACTATTTAAAATTAAATAAATGAATTCTATGAACTTTACACTTACAATACAGCAGTAATAACGATAGAAAAGTAATGATCTGGTTTTATGTTGCCAATGACCACACGGTTTTCATGTTGGCAAAATGACAAAGTCAATTTCTCCCTGTCACACTAGGAAAGGCAATGTTCTCAATATTGCAGATTACAACACATAAGCACACACACACACACAATTCAATATTGCTATCAATCTTGCTCCAGTTTCTGTTTCTAGTCCCTGAAAATGAATAAGAGAAAACTACTAAAAATGCAACATGCAAGACAGAAGAAAAAAGTCACCAAGCAGTTGAAAACCAAGTTAGTTATGATTAGTAAGTAAAACCAGTAGTAAGCAACAACTTATTAGCATAATGTTTTCCTAACGCTGACAAATTCATACCATACCACCATTACAGATGCTGCACTGAAAAAAAGTATTAATCCAGCTGCCTTACCAATAAAACTAATATATTAATTAAGTTTACTAAAGATAAAATAAAATGAACTAAATAAAAACATACATAAACAAAACACACTCAAAAAACTTTTTTTTTTTTTTTATGTGAAGAAACTGCGGAAAAGCATTTGCCTCCAAATATCCCAAGTTGTAGAAGAAACAATGGAGGTAACTAACAATTGTGGACCTTATGATGAAGATTTGCTGAAGACTGTCATTGATAATAACTGTTGGGCTGGGTGGTGTCGCTTGTTTTGCCTTCTGCTTTGCCTTCTCTGCCTTTAGCTTCAGCTCATGGAAACACAAAACCAAAACCACAGTGGATCAAACCATTTTAAAATAAAAAGATTCAGGACCTGTTCTCATTAGCAAAGATAAAAGACAGGGTTCAAGTCTAAATTTAATATTTTAGTTTAGTCTCCTCTTCAGCTCACGAAAACACAAAACCAAAACCACAGTGGATTAAACCATTTTACAATCAAATGATCAAGGACAAGGATGAACGAACTTAAAAGCCGACTTAGACTTAACGCTTCACTGAAACATGCTACTTAAGTCTAAGTCGGCTTTTAAGTTCGTTCATGCACGCAGGCCGTCGGTCTCAAAAGCAAACTGCAAAGATAAAAGACAGGGTTCAAGTCTAAATTTAAAATTTTCGCCACCATATTAAAGCATGGAATGTTTAGGTTAGTTAAGCTCCGACGATTTACCGACTGATCTGTCACTCACAATTCTTCCCTAACGAATGGTAAAAAATTTTATTTTTATTTTTGGTTGTTGAGAAAGCTGAATTTGGTGAAAACGGACGACGCAGTGGCCACGCCTACGGTCATACACCTTTTAACGTCGTTTAGCCATAGTTCCAGAAAATAAACGGCTTCACCACATAATTACCAGGCTTAGAACGATATGTGACTTGTTCATATATCACTGTCAAAGCTTTTGCAAATGCAGCTACATCCCAAATAATCCAAACTGAAAAAAAATATATTCACCTTTTGCTCAGACTTTCAAAGATCCGCCCTTGGTTCACGCAGCACGTGCAATGGCTAAAGTTCACTCTACCAATAAGGGCCAAATGAGAACTTATTATTTCCGGAATAGACCTAAAGCACATAACACTTTTCTCGTACTTCGATTACAGAAGAACTAAACGCACCGCAAGATTTGCTGTTAGGGAATAACTTTTTTCAAATGTATTTTCAGACTGATTTGAAAACACTTTGAAAATATCAGATTTTTTTTTTTTTCTTACATTGGAACAGTTCATTAAAGATAGTCAAATGATACAAAATGATATAAATGAACTACAGAAATGGACAGAAACCTGGCAACTATATTTTAATACTACCAAATGTAAGGTCCTTCACATAGGCAAAAACAATCCCCAAAATGATTATTACATGACTGTGAACAATGTACAGGTATTAGTTACTAAATGTGATAGCGAAAAAGATTTAGGAATAACATTTGACTCCATGTTAACTTTTGACTGTCACATTAGTGAAGTAATTAATAAGGCAAATAAAACTCTCGGAATTATACGGCGATGTTTTTTGTATCTAGATAGATCATAATTTGTACAACTTTACAAGTCCTTGGTTAGACCTCTTCTAGAATATGGCAATATTATTTGGTACCCTTTATTAAAGAGACAGTCCGCTGCTATTGAGCGTGTACAAAGACGAGCAACTAAAATGGTTCCAGGACTGAAAGATATTTCTTACAGAGACAGACTGGAATCATTAAGTCTGCCAAGCCTAAAAGCCAGAAGAGTGAGAGGAGACCTAATACAAGCTTATAAAATTTTAAATAACATTGATGAATTAGATACTAACAAATTTTTTGAACTAAACAAATTTGATATAACAAGAAACTCTGTTAACAAATTATTTATTAAGCATAGCCGTACTAATTTTCGAAAACATACTTTTAGTAATAGAGTTGCACCTCTATGGAACAAACTTCCACAAAATATTAAACAGGCAAAAATTTTAAACAGTTTCAAAAATCTTATTGATGAACAAGAAATTTTAAAATCTATAAAATATGATTTTGATAGTTGAGCGTCTTGAGCCGGCTTATATCAGACCTGAAATATATGTGCTAAAGATGGGACATTAAATAAGCCGTGAGGCTTAATGATCACCATGATCTAGTCCCTACACTACTACTACTACTATTAACTATAAAACCTGCACAGAATATTAAATAAACCAGCTGGACGCAACGCCAAAATTCAGAAATGTATTCTATTGCTTTGATGAGTAATACAAATAGGAACACTTCATGCATACAACCAAAGTGTGGATGAGATAGGACCGTTCATAAAGGCTTCACAGCCTGTTTCGTCCTCAATTTACTGCTGCTGCTAAGCTTATTACAACTACTACACTACTACTTCTACTACTACTGCTGCTACACTACTACTACTGCTACACTACTACTACACTACTACTACTACACTACTACTACTACTACTACACTACTACTGCTACTTCTACACTAATACTACTACTATACTACTACAATTAAAAGTCAAAAGGAATCACGACGAGCCAAATGTCAGTGTGATCGTCGGTCGTTAGAAGCCAAATCTCAAGAACCACTAAACGGATTTTGACCAAGCTTCATAGAACATAACCTAGATTAGTGGGCTGTCTCCCGTGTCATCATATTTGCTCTACTGCAAAGGTTTAGGTCATTGGAGTCCTATCCTATCCTATCCTGACCCGTAACCCGGAGGTCGTAGGGGCACCACAGATGATCGTTTAACCAGTTTACTCCATCTTTCTCTGTCCTCAGCAGCCCTGATGGCTTCGCTCAGTGTCAAACCAATCCATTCTCGAATGTTGTCCTCCCACCTCTTTTTTGGTCTCCCTCTTCTTCTACCTCCTTGCACTGTGCCTTGCAGAATGGTCTTTGCAAGGCCTGATGATCTGGTGACGTGGCCATACCATCGGAGTTTCCGTTTCTTCACCACTGTGAGCAGGTCATAGTGTTGTCCAATGGCCTGTGTGATGGTCTGTCGGACTTCGTCATTGGTGATGTGTTGGGTATAGAAAAAGCCCAGAAGTCTTCTGTAGCACCTCATCTCCATGCTTTGTATTCTTCGTTGGAGATCTGCTGTGAGGGTCCATGCTTCGCAAGCATATAGGAAGATGGAGATGACAAGGGAGCGCAGCAGTCTTACTTTGGAATGTAGACTGATGGTCCTGTCTTTCCAAATGGGCTTCAACCTTGTCGGTAGGTCGGTCGGCAGTACGGTCGGTCGGTATAGGTCGGTCGCCCCGAAATTTCCGTTTTTGTGTGTTCTAAAACACTTTCTTTTTTTTTGGCGTTATTTCAAGAATAACTGAACAGAAATTCATTATTTTTAATTTTTGGATTTTACTGCTACTGTTCGATCGTTCGTTTATCTACTTTTTCCAAATTCATGCCAAGGTCAATGTGCATCATCATTTAATAAACACCTTTTGCGCTGTATCTAAACACTGACTGATTCGATTTTGATAATTTTTGTTTTGCATGTAGTTCAGATCGTGGCTTTCATTTTCTGTTTTCCGTTTGCTTCGTTGGGATAAGTAATTGGTATCGTTTTAATATTTTGCTGTGCATTAATGTATTTCAGAAATCGTATTTTAATGAATTTATTAATAACAAAGTTTGTTTTTATGTTGTTTTTTTTGTGTGTGATAGGAATGTATAAGGTGCTTGTGGGTAAGAAAACCGAATAAATATCTCAATTTATTTATTTATTTATTTAAAAGCAAGACGTGTTAGTTTTTAAGAATTCTCGTTTATTGTGCATGCTTTTATTTATTTAAATGCGACACAGCTCCTATCCTATCCAGTAATTCGAAGGTCGTTGGGGCCTTACAGATGATCGTTTAACCAGCTTTGAAGAGAAATGAAAAATCTAGAAAGCTAAAAAAAAAAGTGTGGAGTCTGACAATCTTTGATCAAAACAAATGATATTTTGTAAAGTAAAAGAAAATAAAACACAAGGCTTAAACCTCCTCAGACAAGTCAGCATGGATTACGTGTACTCGAAACATGACAAATACAAAAGTGCAGTGCTTATTAACAGAAACTTGATCTATAAAATAATGCTGAGAAGCAGTCTATATATATTTTTTTATTATTATCAGTTGGCTTGTAACTTCTGAGGAAGCGTGTTAGCAAAATACATGCACATAAAATCTTTTAACGCTGTTTTTCATCTTCTCAACCTGTTTACTATTATTCCTTAAAAGTATAATCTGCTAAAACAAAAAAGCAAACACAAATTATTTAGCAAGTAGTAAAATATATAACTAGAATACATGGTCAATTGAAAAAATAACAATAACAACAACAACAACAACAATAATAATAATAATAATAATAATAATAATAATAATAATAATAATAATAATAATAATAATAATAATAATAGTAATAGTAATAATAATAATAATAATAATAATAATAATAATAATAATACTGGGTGCTATAAAGGCGCTTTTCCCCAAATCATCAATCAGCCTCAAAGCGCGGCGATCTGAACCAACATACACGCTCACATGTTTCATCCACTCCCACACACACCAAACATATATCACTCAAACATGTGGCGTAAAGGCAGGGAGATCGCTATTAGAAGACGGAAAGGAAATCCCATTAATGTATGTTACGTTGAAACTCGCGCGGCGGTCCGAATGGCACCCGCGTGATAGATCTGTTCGTTTTATTTTGCAACGCATGCAGTAATAGAGTGTATTTACCTCTGATTTGATTTTGCGTTGTTATTAGAAGAAGCTTTGTATAACGTTGGTGTTTTTAGTTGGTCGATATTATTTGAGAATTTTTATAGAGTCAGTTGTTTACTATCGATCGAAGCGTATGGATAATTCTAGTGGTAACCATGAGACGCTTCCATCCTAAATAAGGTTGTGTCACGTGAGACAGTGATGATGAAATTACTTTTGATTGGTTGTGGTGTTTTATGCAGGGGTATTCTCGCTTGTTCTGGAGTAGAGAAAGAGACTATATCAGTGCCGCACTGTTTCAAAATAAGAGAGAGTTGAAAGTAGAGAGAGCTGTTGTGTTAGAGTTGAGAAAGTTGTAAAAAGTGGAAAGTTGATAGTCTAGAATTGTAAAGTGAAAAGCGATTGAGCGATTGAATGCAGTTGTTGATGTGTGCTGAATAAAATTGGAAAACTTCATACGACGACTCCTGACTTGATGATTGAACGGGTTGCGTGGATAAACGAATCTGAGTTACACCTATCAGGATTTCTAGCATCGGGGCTGAATCAACTACTGATAGAAAAACACCATCAACAAGTGTAACAATGTATTTGTGAAATTTTAGATTGACTGCATCCAGTACCATTATTGAAGGAGGGAGGAAACCGGAGTACCCGGTGAAAACTCTCGGTGACCTCAATAGTCTCGTACCTAAGCCACATCATAAGTTCGCCCCTTGCGGGAATCGAAACCGGCGACTTATCCACTGCGCCACGAGGCCACCCGAAAGAAACTCACATCAGGACAACCGTACCCAATCCCATACACTTTCCAAATCCAAAGTTGCCAGGATTAAAGGGTATTGCAGTTATTAAGTAAAGCAGATAACCCCATTACTGCATACATTATTCATATATATACTGTATTCATCTCTACACTATCACACTCCTCTCCTCTTTCTTCTTCAAGCACCGGATTTCTGGATGGTTTCAGCATCGTATACTCCGCCATATCAACGGGCGGGACATACACATCCAGACTGCTGTAAGCGTTGTCTCCAACATTCATATAATTACTGCTTGCATATAGGCGCACTTGAGGTCGGGATGGATGCAGTTTTCAGGTACGCTATTCTGGGCAGGTGTGGAAGGGGATGATGCTGAAGCACCTGTACGTTAGTGGGCGACGAATATCACATTATTATTTCATAATTGCTGTCGTTGTTGTATAGGCTGTAGGACGGGTCATCAAAGCTCACATTATAAACCTCCTGACCAAGGGTTGGACAACTGCTGCTGCGATCAAAACTGTTTCTATCTCCATGGTTTAAAATACCAACATTCAAGGCTGTTGGACGGGTCATCAAAGCTCACATTATAAACCTCCTGACCAAGGGTTGGACAACTGCTGCTGCGATCAAAACTGTTTCTATCTCCATGGTTTAAAATACCAACATTCAAATCTTGCGCTTTGTTTTTATAGGTGAAAGTTGGTATTCTGACTTATTACCCTGTTATTCCACCGGTACTATCCCAGATGCATGGCGTAGGGCCACGGTGGTTCCCATTCTCAAACCACATAAACCTAAAGTCTCCGTTACCAGCTATCGGCCCATAGCCCTTACGTCGCACCTATGTAAGACCTACGAACGTATTCTGAAAAATCGCCTGGAACATTTCTGTACTACTAGGGGAGTGCTACCCACAACACAGGCGGGATTTAGGCATGGCCGCTCGGTCACTGACCACACAGTTAAACTCACAGAGCATATCAGACGGGCGCAGGGCCATAGAAGGACCGTGCTTGCCTGTTTCTTTGATGTTAATAAAGCCTTCGATACTGTGTGGCACGATGGCCTGGTTCGGCGGTTGGTATCTCTGGGCCTTGGAAATGAGATGGTTGCCTTTGTGTCGGCATTCCTCCGAAACAGATCCATTCAGGTTAGATGGAACGGGAGTCTCTCGCGGGTGGGTACATTGACCATGGGGGTCCCGCAGGGCTCCGTTATTGCCCCCCTCCTTTTTGCGATAGCGGTCTCTGAGGTGACGACATCTTGTGGTCAGGGCACCACGGCAACTATGTACGCAGACGACATTGCCATGTGGCGTACCACCAGACACCGACGGGTAGGCCTTGCTCATCCCTCCTTTTGCTCGTGACTTTCTGTTGTTTCAGGAGGATGTTGACGGGATTGTAGACACACTGGCGGAGGCTGGTCTCTCATTGTCCCCCGGCAAGTCCGTTTTTATCCCGTTTTCCCATAGGTGGAACCCTGGTTACTCTGAGCTGACAGTTCGGGTGGGCGACACGGCGATTCCCCCGGTGCGCCAGGTTAGATACCTTGGGGTTATCTTCTGCCAGACTGGCAGCTTTGTACAGCACATTAGTAGCAGTATCGCCAGTGCAGTATAGGGCAGCTAACGTTATCAGAGCTTTGCGTAGGGAAGCCTGGGGAAGGGACCCTAAGACTCTGATTCTGCTGTATCATTCATTGGTCAGATCTCGCCTCCTATTTGGCGCTGAGTTGTTATATAACATTTCCCATGCATTATCAGCTCCAGCGACTTACGGGAGCGGAATGTGCTATACTGCGGCGACTGCTCTCGTTGCCTTGCTCTGTCCGGCACCTATGGTGTAATCAGGTAGCCGGAATCCTGCCGATTTGGCATCAGATTAGAAGAATGGGGGCACGCTATATTTGCAGAGCGGGCAGGGTCCAAAACTCCACTGCTCCTGAATTGCTCCGTGATTTCTCAGGTCTGAGGCGCCGTCGCCATCGCCCCGGTATTGGTGAGGTTCTGTATCCCCTCCTGTCTGGTGTGCTTGGCCGGCTGCGTACAGTAGAGTCCATGCCAGAGAAACAGGACCCCCCTTGGGTCGCTCCCCCTTTCTCCGTCTCCCTTGCCTTTGACGGCCTCACCCGTGACACGCATCTCCCATTACTTACACAACTTGCGCGAGAGCGCCTTCATTCTATTTCAGCACATATCGAAATATTTACTGACGGCTCTATTCTCAGTGACGGGTCGGCTGGATGTGGCTTCGCCATCCCTGGGGTGGGTAGTTGGTCGTTCGGGGCTCCGCCTGGGTCCAGTACACTCACCGTGGAGTTGTTGGCTATAAGACAGGCCCTGAAGGCCATGGCGGACGCCGATCTTCCACCTGGACTGTCCCTGTTTGTTGCTTCCGACTCCTTGTCGGCTTTACAGTGCCTTAGTGAGGGCCATTCCCATTCTCGCCCCCCATATGATCTCACAGATACGGGACAGCGCGGAGGCGCTACGCAATTCTGGGGTTGTTGTTTTCCCTGTGTTGGGCCCGGGTTGGTGCCGGGAACGATGGTCTCAGCTCGGCTACAAGTGGTGCCAACGAGAAACGGGGGAAGCATGGGGACATGGTTCCATTTGAGCTGTGGGGATCTGTAGCGGAAAGGGCGAGCTGGTTGCAGCGAAAGAGGTTTGATCTTGGAGTTAGACTATTGGACTATCGCTTGACTTTCTGTGGTGTCCTGACGCATGTTCGGCAGACCATCTTGTACGCAGGACAAGTGACGACATATGTTCTCCCGGGCTGACCATTTGTCCGCTGATTGGTGCCGAGCGGCATATGGTCGGGTGGCAGGCATTCGCAGGTCTGACCAAATGGCAGTTTGGACCGTATGATTATTGTCAAAGGCCAATAGGTGATATGTGATGAGGGCTTTCAATTAAGACCAGCTCTGGAGGCATATGCTGATCGGGGGGGCCCAATTTTTAGCCTTAACGCTTGTCCTTGAGTTTTAAGCAATAGGACGTTAGCAATTTTATTGTCCTTACGCTCATGCAATATTCCTTTGTCGTTCGTCAGGGTGGGCGACGTTATCGTTTTAACGCTGATGCAATAAGAAAGTTTTTAACGTTGTTCCTCCTCCTCCAAAGAACTCCACAGCCTTGCAAGGCAAATATTTTGTCAGTCCTTAGGTGAGGACTACTAATTGAGTGAGTGTACAATGGCAAAGGTGCTGGGGAGTTAAACATTTCCTAAACTCAAATTTCAAAGAGCTACATGGTCGGAATTATCAGAAGAGCCCGGAAACCCTTTCAAGCATTCGTTGAAGTTTGACTAACTTAGAAAGAAGAAAGCAAACAATTATCCAAGTACATCTAAAATAAAAAACAAAAGAATCAAAAAAAAAAATAAGAAACCTCAAACAGCAATAACAACAATAAGAGGTTTAGCAATAAATCAATTAACAAACAAATATGAATCTACAATAGCAAGTTGTCTTGTTTAATACAAACTGACTACTCAGTCGGTCCTGAGATCATTTCAACTTAAACACACAAAATAATAGAAAACATCATCTCCCATGTTATCTATCTAATCAACTCGCAAATAGTTTATT